>JAAAKQ030087212.1:0-14440 GCA_010016005.3 Zanna intricata
GGCATTTTTCACACACACTACAATTCATTCATCTCATCCTCTGAAGATATAACCTAACGGTGGTTCCGGAGGTAAAACAAAAAAAAAAATCTAACAGTTGTCAAGTGCAAATCTGTTCCACTGGCTGCTACTTCTCAATTTACAACCACAGCAAATAATTTTGGATCATGTCTACTTTTTCTCCCTAATAACAGATCTTGTGTTGAAGTAGTTTTTTTTTAGTCACATTTGTCTTTCCTTTGAATTGAAAAAGAACCAGTTGCTTTGAATTGTTTTAAAATATCACTCACTAGCCATAGTTCAACATCACAATAAGAAACTATTTGTCATTGTATCGTACTGGTTTGTTCAGAAAGAAAAATAATTTTTGAATGGTTTCTTGAACTTATGTCCTTATTTTATATTCCAGATACACAAATATATTCAAATATGTAAACACGATAAAAAACTAAATAAAATGAATAAGTTTTCATGAATACATTATAATAATAACATTTTCACAAATTCTTTTGAAACAAAACAATATTTATAATTCAACCATAGTACTGATATATAAATATCATTGCTTAAATATATGTACAGTGTTTCATACAAGAAAAAAAAAGAAATCATTTTTCAAACATGATCTACTGGTTAAAATTTAAAAAAAAAAGTTTTATTAAGATATACATCCGGAAACATTGTTTTAGGATGAAAACTAGCAAAAAATTATGTCCCAATTTTTGCTCCAATAGAATAATGAGACTACCATATATATATTTAAAAAAAAAAAAAACAGGGCTGAGAACCCAAAACATCTACAAAGTATAATCATGAAAAATGAACAAAAAATAGTTAAACAAATTTTTCTTTCTCTTCTTACAGGCATTTTTTCAGGATACAGTAAGTTATTCAATGTGAAATTTAATATTACTTCTACAATTTATAGTATTCAGGTGCCTGTTAGTCATAACAAAGTAGAGGCCATTAAAGTCATAATATTATATTGGTTGGAACAGTTAAATACATAACCACTTCTACTAAGGATGTAGTCGGGGATAAAAACTGCTAGTTTTAGACACTGTTTCCTTTACATGAAACATTTCTTTTTAAAAACTAGATCCTACCAACAACTTCTGAGAGACTGAAGTATAACCAAAAAATTTCAATAAATAAAGAAAACATTTGGGTCATTGTAAATTTACTAGTAGTCAATATTTAAAGAAATTTTCTGTAGGATTTGAACAAAATTTAATTGTAAGAAAATTGAAGCAAGTAAATTCAATGGAAAACAAAAATTTAAGAAATCTGACTAATTAATACTGTAAATTGCAAAGAAGTCAAGAAATTCCCTTGAACCACCTAGCGAGTCAAAATGGTATCGCTTTTAACAGGTTTTTCATGATTTTTGAGAGGTTATAAACTTTTTGTTAGTAAAATGCAAAAGAAACTTTTTTATTTGCCATAAAAGTCTACAAAAAAACTGCAAGTTGTGCACATTTAAGATTCTATCACCAGCCCCATAGAGTTATATAAAGTCAAAATTTGAATTTTTTTTTAATTAGTTTTCAAAAAATTATACAAATTTAGGGGTAAGTATATCACCATTAACATTACTTATGGTAAAACTATTATCTTATACCTACATATAAAAAATAATTCAAACTGTGTACGCCATCCCTGCCTCTTAAAAAAAATTACCAAAAGTGAAATTTCACAGTTTTTCATGTTCCAACTTTATTGGTAATTTTCACATGGAAAGAATAGTGATAGGGAAATAAACCATTGGACCAATGTTTTACTGTAAGAAAATATGATTAAATTGCTTTTTGTTTCATCTTCCAGAACCAATAGCTCTTTAGCTATTGACTTTTTTTCTGTGAAACCTCAAAACCACAAAAATAGGTGTGCACACCACAACAAAAATGGCCACCACAGGTAAACTGCTTAAATAAAAAATTAAAATAAAATAGTTTTAAGGTCCTGAGACAAGTACGAAACAAGTGGGTAAGTTTCAATTGTTTTTTAATTGTTCAAGCAACTACCTTTGAGTCACTTCAAACAGATTGACCCAGCAATTAAACAGCAGTCTTTCAAGTATATTGTAATATTAAAAAAATTGTGAAACTCATATATAAGTTAAACATTTTAATTGTTTGAGAAAATGTTTATTTCATAATTTTGCAATATTAACAGCTGATCTACAAAAAATTTTGTATACTGTACTTGAATAATATTGTAAGCTTACAAAAGTGAATAAAATACTGCATATCATTGTATAATTTAATAAAAACATACTTTAATGATTTACTTTCAATAATTTAATGAAACATACAAATTTTTTGTTTGAAGATTTTGTAATGGAAGTGGAAGTGTGCTAGCTGCATATTGTGATTATCAAGAAAAATGTCCTATAAGATTTCAAAACATGAAAAACTTTGGATTTTGTCATTTCAATATGACTGGTTCATATTCATTTAATGCCCCTGTAATTCAACAAGTTCAACAAAGGGCTTAACATTAATCAACATATTCAGCTTAGATGAATTTTCCATTTTTCTGGTTTAAAATACAGTAAAGTTTGATGAATTCATAAAAAATCTTTTTTTCATTTTTCTCTTTACAAAATAATGAAAATTTACTATCTTGTACTGCTGGGATTTATGAAATTTCTATCTTCTGTTAAAGTACAACTATCAATAGAAAAAACATTTTATTGACTGGTCAATAATCATTTCTTTCAAGAAATTGAGTTAATAATAATAATAATTCAAAGAATAATACAGTTGAAACTAGTTTCCAACACAGGTTTAAAAAAGCTAATGTTTATTGTAGTTTTAGTGGCAACAAATGAATGCAAAATTCATTTTTTATAAGCATCTACACATGACAAGTGAAAGTAAAATTTCTTGCAAAATTCCACCTACCTCATTTGAAACTGTTCCTCTACTAACAAGATGACAATGATTTTCCAACATGATGGGACAAATACATAATTGTGAAGAAACTAAAAATTAGTAGACCTCATCTTATTTAAACATTGAATTGTCATTGGATTACTGATCATATGAAAAGTTAATACAATAAAGTTAACTAATGTTAACTGAAAAATGCAGCTGAAATTTTAAGAAACTCAGGGGTTTTACATTAATGACCGATGTATATATGAACTGTGATGAAAGACATTTGAAAAACTACGTAATGGTAGGGTTTTAATAATTTCTTTTTTACTTATATTTTAACAGTAGCATTTTTTTGGCAATTATTTTATAACATATACAAGCTTTTTTATTTGAATTAAACTACAACATTTTTCTGCCATTTTTTCATCTGTTTTGACTTCGTTTTTTTAAACTTTTACTTTTATTTTCAGTTGATTTAACTATAACTAACATTTTTTTCAGAATCTAATTCTCTACAAATTTTGTTACTAGTTTCATATTTTATGTGTGCTTCGACAAAATAAATTTATTCAGAGTAAAATAAAAATCAATTTTTTTAAAAATATAACAGTCTATTGGGGCAAAAATCAGGGCAACTGATTTTTTTTTTTTTTTTTACAAAAAGCACTTTCATATTAATCATTACCCAGAACATAAATGATATTAAAATATATATAAAATATTAAAACTGATATTTAGAGCTAACATACAAAAAAACTTTCTAAAACTAATATCGGAATTGAGATCGTAAAAATAAGATATAAATAAGTCCAAGAGTCTCGGATAACAAAAAAATTAAAGGACAAAGATTAAAACTATAATAATAAGATTAAAATAATAAAAATGGTTACCACTAGAGAATAAAATATTAACACAAAAAAAAGAATTTAATTAAAAATCGATGGTTGGTGTCACATGGTAAATAGTATTAAATTTTATGAAGCATATAAAATTCCTTCACAGGAATAACAACAATATCTGGTCTAAAAACTGTTGTTTACTATTGCCTAAGATATAGTAAATATTTTTTGGCAATTTAAATTTACAACGCAAGGTTGCACAACATATGAACTCCAAGGATATGGCACACAATTAAACAGCAGTCACGTCGTATTTATAGGGATGCGTTTTCTGAGGACATCAGGTACTTGTAAATAGCTCTAATAACATCAAAATTAAAATTTATGGGGTCTAGTCTCCATGGAGGAAATGAACAGGAATACGTTAGGAAAGTAGGTATGTTAGGATTTAAAAGATAGAGTAAATGCCAGGTACAAATACCCATTGGTGTTGTATAATGTAATGCAGATGGTCTTAGTATCGTTGTAAGTAAGGGAACGCAAGGACTGCTTTATAAACGGTGATTTGATCGTCCTTTAAGATGGGCAGAGTAAGATGCTAGCAGCTGGTCCCATAAAAAAAAAAAGTGATTGTTCACTGCAATCAACAAGCATGCTTGTGACAACAATTGATCTAAAGGCATCTGTAGCAAGACAAAGGAAAGTGTGATGTAGATCAGCATCTTAAATGCAAAATGACACATTAAAGAGTAGACAACCCAACCTTAATCCAAACAGGGCTGAACTAAAAAATAATAATAAGTAACATACAGGATTGATCAGTTCTCCAACTAGTGTTGCTAGGGATCACAGCACATCTAGAATTTTGAAACACTTCATTTGTAATTATTTAGTGTCTGACACATGTAAGAAGGCTATCAGAAAGCAAACCTAAACATTTAATGTCAGGAGAGAGCAATTTTCTCTCCACTGAGAATGACTTGTAGAATAAAAAGGTTTCGCAGGTAAGAAAGAACTGACCGGGATTTGAACACGGGACCTCCAGATGAAAGGCCAAGACACTACCACTCAGCCACACAGGCCGGCTGATGGCTATAGCAAATAATGTGGCAATTAATACACTTCCTTGAGGCATCCCACTCTCCAAAGTGACGCTAGTCAACACAGAATCTCTAAAATGAACATGAAAATATCGGTCACTTAAGAAACGCTGTAATATAAGAAAGCAGATTGCTCGTGACTCCTTTATTTAAGGGACTCCTTTCTTTTGGTATTTAGAATATCACATTGCCAGGGCTTGTCAAACACCTTCCTCATGTCAAAAAAATAGCAGCAAGGGCTGGCAGAGCATAAAAGCATTTTAGGTAGCTGTTTCCAGTGACACTGAATAAATCAAGATCACCCTTGGTGGAAACCACTCTTATCTGGAGAGATAAAGGCATGTTTCTCTAAATACTACATAAGCCTGTAATTCACCATTCTCTGGTAAGTGGTAGTATTTCCATCTGCAATCTTATATTTCTGTAGTAAATATTATTTAATATTTGGTATATGATAAAAAGAGGGAAATACCACACGACAAAAAATCTACCAGGTTAGTTGCAAACCACATGGCATATGAAGTTTTTCATATTAAGTACAAGAATAAAATATTTCTGTGAACTGCAAATTGCAAGAAGCTTCTTCCACATAGTAGACATGGGAATAGTATATGAGATGGTGTCTACATAATTCATCCATGAAATTCTTCTAGCATTTAAGAATACCCGATGCAATACCACTCTAATCTTAAGGTACTAATTCAGATGTTTACACAGTCCTGCGTCATTTCCTAATTGCATTTTGGCAATCATCATTCCATCCTGGAATGGAGGGATACCAAGAGTTTCCAGATGTTTGTGAGATGTATCTACTAGCATTATCGAAAACCAGGAAGGCAAAGTTAATTGATCCAGATCGTCAGTGCTATTGTTATACAGTGATGGGATGGATTTATGGTAACTGTTTAAATTTCTTATTTCAATAATCCATCAATGTGGCCTTTAGTTCACCACATGGCCGACACGAAAGCAATAGTAATAATTGACCTCTGGTCACTGCCATAAAAGTTATTACAAACAGGCCAATTAAGATGAAGTAAACTTGTTGAGTACAAGGAGAAATCAATGTTGGACAATGAACTAGAGGATGATGGCATAAACAGGCATGATCAGTCATTCAGCAGATAGAGAGCCATGTCTTGTCTCTTTCTATAATACTACCTCAAAAGAAATACTAATGAGTCCCATGAAATATGGCGGTGATTAAAATCTCTTCTCTTAACAATAGGGATGGAATTTGTAGAAAGGGATACAGTTTTTTATGGGGACAGCAGAGATGAGGGTAGCAAATGGTATCCTTGTGCTCGCACACTGACACCTGATCTTGCATGAAGATAGCAAATTTTCAGAATCGCCTTCTCCTTCTTTAAAAAATGAGCAATCTCGTGAGTGAGCTAAATGTGATCCACCAGAATTAGCACATTTTTTCTTCCTCTTGGTAGTTAGTGTTGTTATGATCTTTAGCACACTGAATACATATTGCAGTTTTATGAGCAAGATGTATCCACCATACCCTTGATTTTGGAAATATCACTATTGGTTGGGGATGAATGATAGTTCTCAAACCGACAGTTGGTTACCTATAACCAACTTTTATTTTCTCTGGGGGTATAGGAAAGTTGAACATTAATATAAGGAAAGGAGAAGATTCCTCCATCCCGCTCTGAAGTTTCATTAATCGCTTCATCTCTAGAACACCTTGGAAACGAAGTTTATCAGCAATTTCAATAAAGTCAACCCCCAGAAATTCCCAGCAAAAAAATTCACCTAAGCTAGTATTCAAGTTTTTATGGCATACCAAATTTATGTTTTTACTGTCAAATGAAGGTCCATGTTGTTGAGACATAAAAGAGATCAACTCTGCTCATCATTAAACATCTCCATCAGTATCCACCGGTATCATGATTCCCTGAAATCTTTGGGAAACCACTTGAACCCATTACTATTTTATTGATCAGAAAAGGTGAGACCTTATAAAGGGAGCCACCTTCCTGATTATTTTGAAGAACTATAATATGAATGTATTTATAGTATATGTATTTATAGACAGAATGGGTCACTACTTAAAATTATTTTCTTCAAAACTGTTATCCTCATCAGACAAGGCCGAGCAAGACTTTTTCACAATATTACAAGTAGTGGTTTTTTTCAGATGGACTGCCAACCATCATGGATAGTGTTTCAGAACACTAATTACAGATAATTATGATTTTTTGAATACTAGGAAAGATAGTGCACCCCTGCAGAGCCCACATGTACAGAGATTAGAGCTAACTGTAACAGGATTCATCCAGCTGCCCAGAGGACATCGCTCGAGACTCACTACTTAGAGCCATGCACCCATCAGCATGATAGTTTCTACCTTGGGTTATGGTTGCAATTTGTAACGCATTACAATAGCCACGATAGGAGAACAATAAGAAGGAATATAAGGAGAGAAGGGAAGGAAGAGAGATAAGGAAAGAAAGGAAAGAGGTAAGGTCATTGGACAATTGCCCTTTAGTCACCTCATATGACCAGCAGTAGACACTATGGGCCTAGGTTCTTCCAACCATTCATTTGCATGAACCCATCCCCCAAACTCACAAGAGGTTTTGCTCGCTATAAAACAAAAACAAACTGTTTTCAGACTTTCATACAATTCAAAATGCAATGAAATAGCATAATTTTAATTTAATTTTTTTTAATTTTAATTTGAAATACAATACTATCGGCACTTCCTAAAGATTGGAATTCATTTAAATTTTATTTTCAAAGACGTGATAAAACAACCACTATAGTAACAATACTGCTGAATGATGAATGGTAGCCTTTCATCTGGAAGGCTCTGGGTTCAAATTAAATCACACATGACAGTTATTATATGCTACAAAATTAATCATCTATAGTAATTATAACCGAGATGATCTGTAGTTAAAAGAATAAAATATAAATTATTACATATCAATAAAAGAAAAACTGTAAGCAAGTGTTCACATACGTATTCATGCATACTGGTGCACGCGCACGCACACACATAAATACTATGGCTTACCTCTCATTCTTAAGATAAAATATTTTAGCATGTTAAAAAAACTACTGTAATCTTTCAGATTTTGTTAAAGTAAAACTACACTAGAGTGTAGACTTTTCTTTTAGTGTGCATATCTTACCTGCATCCTATCACGATCAAAGCTACGAATGCTCCTGGAGTAACTGGAAGGTGGACCTGAATTACCATCGGATTCATCATAACTTAAGCCTCTATTATAATGAAACCCTCTTCCTCGGCCTCGCCCTCGATCTACAGAGCTACCTCTTCCTCCAAGGCTACCTCTTAAACCAGTAGAACTTCCTACTGAGGAACCTCCTGGGCCCTGACCACCTTTACCAGCTAAGCGCAGAACAGCATCACTATTTATGCCTCGATTCCACATTCTCTGAATACAAAGAAAAGATATGCACTGTCATAAGATTTAATTACAGAACATAATCTTATTTATAATTTTTAAGTTTTTTTGTTACAGTTTATGAAAATACTTGCAAGCAAACAATAACATTAATTAACTTTGTATAAATGCTCATATCATTATAATTTATGTGAAGAACATAATGAAAAGATATATTTACTAGGACTTCTGTTATAAATAATCCAAACTGATATTGAGAACTAAATATTTATTATTTTATAATTTGTAAAAAGAAAACAAATACATAATGCAATATTATATCTAATATAACATGTACTGATGGTTAATATGAATATTAATTAATAAACTACCAAATAAATTTGTGTCTGAACTTGATGAGTTCTATTAAATTACTATGTTTAATGTTTGATTAACACTTCAATGCTACATTTTAGCATAATGTAAAGGATGCAACAAAAAGATCTGACAGTTTTTAAATAAAAACAAAAAAAACAACTAGTTTTAACTTTTAAGATTTGTAAATAACATCTTTCAAATGAAATCCGTCTGTCACCTCCATGCATGCAGGGCATACATAGCATGATTTTTCAAGTCTTGCAGCCCAGCTATCAAACACCTTCTCTAACATGTCATTAGTCAGGTTAGTGTTTTCTTGTCTTATGGCTTCTTTGAGTTCTGCCAGTGTACAAGGCTTGTTTTGATATATTCTGCCTTTAAGATACCACAACCAGAAAAATTCACAGATGCTTAGGTCTGGGGAACACACAGGCCAAGCAATGTCTCCATTACACGAGATAACGTGGCCAAAAAACCTTTTCTTAAAATGGCCACTCACATCATTGGCTGTATGGGCACAGTTGGTCCAGCCAATAACACCAGACCCTGGTGAAACCAGACCCTGTTTAGAACTAGCATTTTCTCCAAAATTCAGGTAAGGAAGTTATTTAACAGTAACATGTAACACTGATATCACAGTAACACTCTGATCATCTTCCTCAAAAAAGTATGCTCCGACAATACAGCTTTTGGTTACTCCACACCATAGTAACCATTGCACTATGTGCAGAGGATGTTCATGCAGTTCTTCAGGATTTGCAGTCTACCAGTAGTGAAAGTTCTGCTTGTTGAGATAACCACTCAAATGGAAATGTACCTCATCACTCATTAAGAAAATTTTCTTGTCACTCATCAAATCAATCATTTCCTCTGCAAAGTCTTTCGCTGTACAAAGTCTGTGGGCATTAATTGTTGGATAATTGCCATTTTATATGGATTATATTGCAAATCATATCACAATATTCGCCTAATCATGCAGTCTGACATCAGCTTGTTTTTGAGCCAGCCGCCGTAGACTGATTTCCACAGCTTACCTCACTCACTCAACATTTTGTGTCCTGGCTGACCTTGGACAGCCTGTTGACTTCCGTTTTACAGGCTACTGGACAGCCTGTTCCTAAACCAGTAGTTCTGAAATTACTCACAGACAACATAATTGTGTTGCAAGATGAAACGTGTTCTCTTCAACCCACATTAAAACGCTGATGGAAATGTCGCTGAGTAATGATGCAAGACCACTTTTAAAAAATGCCTCAATGACGAACGCACGATGTTCACTGGACCACAGCTCCATGGCTACTGAAATAGCATCATGTAGGCTCGGCATAGAACCAATCCCCAACATCTACCACCACTTACTTGCACATCAGTCTTACAATGACAAAAACTATCAGATTGTTTTGCTGCTCCCTGTATATAAAACTGATACATAACACTGTGTTAGTGTGTACATAAACCCACACAGACACAGGCAGGAATGTTGGGGGGGGCCAGGCGACAGGACAAAGAAAAAATTCATTCAATCTTGAGACCTGGCAGTGATGGCATCGTGAAGTGTTCAGTCGTGGTATGGTAAAAAAAAAAAAAACAGTGTCACGTGCAAAGGACAAATTAGTGAATAATGAGAAAATCTCAGGTAGGAGGAATTTTTTTGTTATATTAGAGACCTCTACAAATTTAAACTATAACGGATCTGCTACAACAACTTCAAAATTTGATGAATTATTAAAAAAAACTATTTTATTAAAAAAAGTGGATTATATAAATTGTGTGAAACTGTTTTATTTTGTATTAATAATAGTTACGGATTGGCCAGTACCGAATTAGTATATGTATTTGTTATTATTAATGTAAAATTGTCTAGTATTAGTACAATGAGGGTATTGTGTCACCATGATAACATTAGGAAATAGGCTTATCTAGCAAAGCATAGGCCAGTACATCATTTCGCAGTTCCCAAACAAATAATTAAATTTTTTTTTATATATTCATAATACTTTCAAAATTTTGTTTTAATTAATATATTAACAGCTTACAAAAAGTACAATTTCATTGACTCAACCTCTAGCCAAAGAAATAAGTCATTCATTTAATACATTAGGTGCTGTTAATGTTAACTTTTTGCACCCTTACAAGTGCCAAAAGATGTTCATCAATATTCACAAACTAGCTTAGAATAAATGTTTTTATTGGATTTTATCATTTTTAAAACAAAACAAATACCTAGTCTTTCTGAGGGGTGATCTATTTCGTTAAACAGAATTTTTTTTTTGTCGATTGACAAAAACAAAATGCAAAGTTCCATTTCCTCCTATCCTCACATTCTTGAAACTCAACTTTATACCTGTAAAGTATTTTTATCTCTTTATTTACAAAATAATCTCTCATTCCATCTATAGTTTATATTAGCATGGTCAGTGTGTCAATGGTATTGAAAGAAAAAATTGTTTTAAATTTTTTTAAAACAATTTAAAATTTATTTTCTCTCTGCAAATTGTATAGTGAGAGGTATACAAATAAGTCAATCCAGTATCGCTCAGCTTAATTGTCTCCATAAATCGTATAATGGAAATTTATAAAAAGTGATTCAACGAATCATGGGACAAAAGTTAGACACAATGAATATAATAATAAAAGCAATTAACATTTAACTGCAATAATGAAAGCAATTATCGTGAATCAAAACCAAATTCATCAACACAGAGTGTTATATGGATAATTATCTTCTACAATAACTTACATCTTTAAATAATAGAAAATTTAAATTTTAAAATAAATTTATGAAAATTTAAATTATTTACCTTAAAATATGCTTATTATTATACCTATAAAATTCACAAAGCGCTTTCACTATGACCATGGCTTCTTCAGGTGTTTGTTAAATAAAATTTAATAAACATCATAAGCACCATATTTTACTGGATATCCAACAAGAATTCATCATGAGATGATAAATTAAAATATGTTGACTGAAAAACTTATGCATATCTTTAAGTCCATATTTAGTGTCTCACTATAATTAAAATCTAATTATGGTGGCAAGAACTGTAGTTGGCTCATTTGATGTTAAAGCAATTTTAGGGTATAATGTAAAAAAGAATCAACAATATTGGGTAATGAATTACTTATGAGAATTAATTAAGAATTACATTCCCTTAAATATGAGCAATGATAACATTTTAATGGTTTTTTTGTAAGATCACAATTTTGTAAAATAACAAATTTTGTAATGAAGGCAACTTAAATAATAAAGATTTAGAAGGTAATAAGATCTGTCAGCTTTCACACATTGTTATTAAATTTATTAATGCTATACTTAATGTTCATAATGTAGAAAGTTTGACAGACTTTTTGAAAAATATGGTATTGATCTTCTGTTGGATTCCAGATACAGAGACATCACCCACTGAAACAATATATCCAAACATCCTAAAAACGCTGTACATGTGAACAGAAAGTGCATCATAAAAGGTAGTTAGTTATCCTTTGACTAACTGTATGCTGGGCTTTATACAATTTCCTAATGTCCCTCCATAATATGAATTAAAAATTTCCTATGGATAAATTATCAGTATTGGTAATTCGAACGAGAATAAGCTAAGTAGAAATAAAATTAATAGATCAGAAAAATAGTTGAATCTAAACTGTTACTTCTCAGGTGGAACTGAAAGCAGTGAAGTAAATTTATAATAAATTAATACAAAGATTATTTTATTTTTACACAGATATGTAAAAAGGCAATGAGTTAGTGCAATGATATGAATGAAATAAATTTTAAAATTTGAATTTAACAGATTTTATAAATTAGATATATATTATATTTATGTTCTGAGGTGGAAAAGACTAAAGATAAAAAGAAATAATTTTAGTTACTTATCAGTTATTTACTTAAAAGCTAACAATATCAGTTTTTTATCAAAAGCAGTATCACAGTCACAATCGGTTCAATCTATAAGCAATGTTAAATTAAAATACTAATTGATCAACAGTACAATATACAATACAGGAAGATATTTTTATATATACCAAGGGTAAATTAGTGAACATGGAAATAAAAAAAGCTATGTTGCCCTATTTAATTAATAATAAACAAGCATTTTTTTTTTTTAACAAAGATTCATTGCATAACAAACAGCATGGACACGAAGTAATGGCTACTTTTTCCTGTCTCAGTGTTAAGAGTCACTATGCAACATTAACTTTCCAAGAGAGATATTCAGGTTGACACGTATAGGGTTGATCAGGTGGCTGGTATAAGTAATATATAACATCGATAGTTTTCAAGATCAGAATAATTTCTGTACCTTATGCTAATGGTATTTACAGAAGATTTTAGAAAGTCTATCACAAAAACAATGGAACTGATATTAAAGTATCTGAGAACAATGATGTAAAGAAACACTATCTAATAGCCACTACAGTACAACATAAAGCTAAATTGATAGTTATTACAGTGTTAGTGTCTCACGAGAAAAGAAAATTGATTTTTTTTTTAGAATTGTAGTAATGTAAAATTATCATGCACCACAGACAAATACAAAAGAACTGAATATTATTTTACACTCAAGTACAATAGAATTTTATAACTTTGGACATGCCCTATTATTAATCACCACACACAAATACAACAGAATTGAATGTAAAAACATCTTTGAACTAAAAAAGACTGTACGGTAGAAATGTGTAAAACATTTTTTTTTCCAGTTGGTGGTTGTTTTAACTCCGTAATACTACACTAGTAACATAATCACTTTTCATACTTTTTTTATATTTACGTTTACCACTCCTTATATATTCCAAGTGAATGCTTGATTCATATTATTTTGAGAAACCCTTAATTAGAATATAAGTATATTTCACAAACGTTTTACATATATATTTAAAGACTGCATTACTAAAACTCTTGTATCTCTCCTCGGTTTCAAGTCATTCACTGATAAAAATGTATAGTAATGTCGTTTAAAAGGGCAATGTAAAATTTATCATGAATTAAAATAATATTATATTTATTTATGTACAGTGCAGAAGTCTCACAAGGATTAAGTAAGTGTATTTTAATTCCTTGATTAGATTAACACAGTTCTTTTAAACAACCTAAAAATTAAATTTCTTATAATATGAGGCCAGCATTTGCAGTAAACAACGCTGAAATGAAGACGAGAAAAGGAATTTTTCTCATAAAAAAAAAAAAAATAAGGTTAAATTCACATTATATATATACATAAAGTTAAAACGTCCACATTTATGTATATATGAATGTACTGAGGTCCACAACTCAGAGCGAATCTGTTTCACTAACTACTGCACCGGCCTGAATGATTTTCAGTAGTGTGCGCAAGCCCAAGAGCGTTTGTATTATCAAAATACAATACATCAAAATAAAACTAAACACTAATATTTTAAACTTGTGTAGTATACATTAATTTCATTAATTATCAATATTAATGTACTAATGAAAGAAGAAATTATAACAATCATAAACATAATAAAAATTAAATTATTTATAAATTTTTACTTACAATTTCTTCCTCTGTAGACTGAAGAAGCAACAGTGGTGTTAGAGTTTTTTCAACATATAATGCATTTATTTGTTTTAATGATTCTGGTGCCACCACACTCGAATCAAATAATGCTAACATCTCTTCACGGCCGTACCTATGCTCAGCAAGCTGAAACCGAGGCACTGTAGGAGTAGCACTAGTGTTAGAATTTTCCTGGGAGAGATTTCTCAACCTAGGAAACATAATAAAGAAAAATAGAACAATCTTCAATATTAATTCATTTTAACTCCATATATTTTAATCTCTGCCTTTCACCTGAAGGTTCAAGGTTCAATTACCAGTCAAACACTGATATTTTTCAGATGTAATAAA
>JAAAKQ030087212.1:23189-33457 GCA_010016005.3 Zanna intricata
ATATATATATATATATATATACAATGTATTCAGTAAGTAGGCAAAGACAATGAATTGAATTTTTGTTACTTACACACTAAGTCAAAACAACGCCCAAATAGCCTTGTTCATGGCTTTAATTCAACTATTTTTTCTTTTAATGGTCAAAACAAATGTTAAGTAAATAGAGAATAAGTTAATCGTCCACAAATCTTTTTAACTGTCTTCTTCAGGGATTTTAATTTTTTTTACTTTTCAATTAAGCACCCTTTTTTCACAGGGTCATAAATCCCAACTTTTTAGTTAAGACTTTGCATCTAACTTTAAACACAAGAAAGAGTGAATCATCACTATAAAAGTGACAATGATTAACCATAAAATTCTTGTAAGTATTGAATAATATTAAATCTCTCACTCACCACAAGGTCATAAACAATTACATACAAAATGTTTTCTTGACTGTGTATTAACATCACAAGTAATTTGTTTCAACAGTTGACAGGTGATTGCAACAGGTGAAGTAATTTTATTTTTCATATGATATTGTGACATTATATTTCACAGGTGTAGATTAAATGAAGAAAATTTAACTAAAGGATCAAGGAAACTAAACCTACATGGACCTATAATTTTGTTACAGATAGTATAGTGGTTTTTTGCAACTAATGCAATCTTTCTCAAATAAAGTATATAGATCCAACACTAGTTTAAAACCAACAATCAAAAGACAAAACTGTAATAATTAAAACAGAAGGAAAGCAATGGCACTGGTCTTGGTTATGTTATGTATTAGGGTGATGCAAAAAATACTGCCCAACAGTAGCTGGTAATTAGTTGATATAAGCAGTGTACTTGATCACACCAAAAACATTAGGCGGACAAATAAGACTTACCAACTGGATTAAACAAATTTGATTTTTGCGGTAAAGAAATAGTAAAAAAGTTATCTTATTTTCTCTCATATTTTTAAAAACTCATAAATTAGGTAAATTATACTACATTTCGTAAAATTTAATTAATAAAAATTTCAAAATATTTCATTGTTAAAAATTAACTATTTTTTTTTATTTTTTATGAAAGAAAAAAATGTCACATATTGTGACATACATGTCACATAAATTTTTGTAAGTAAACGATGTTTTTAATATATTCCCATAAGAAAATCACAAAGGATTAACTCTGCATCTCTTGGGAAACCAGATTATAGCCTTCTGAACCACCTATCTGCAAATTTTTCACTAATATCCTGACTCATGAGCATTTAAGCAAAAAGTTGCACAATCTTGTTGGAAATAAATTCCAGTACATTTTCCAGTTCATCCGGATGAGAAAAGCAAGTCACATTATATATAAAACAAGATAACATTCCTGTTAATAATCTGCATTCAAGAAACGTGTCAATTACAACACCCCCATAATGAAAAGTAGAAATTACGTAACTTAAAAATTATTTGATTTTCACTGATTTTATCTAAAATTTCAACGGCAAATCGAAAATGTTTTTGTGTATCAGATGATTTTATTTCTTATCGTAGCTGAATGAATATTTTATGCATATATGTTTAATTTTGTAAATAAAACTTAATGAATGACATATTTTTGATGAGCAATTTATTAGGGCTTCTGTAAGGCCACCTAATTCATTTAACAATTTCTCCCAAAATACCTTCCAGGAGATTTCTGTTACAGAACAAATAGTATTTCTATGAAATGACTAAATCAGTACTCAATACTGTTATCATGAGGTGGCTCCTTTTTATATGCAAGCTGAACAAAAGTTAGTATTCAAAATGGCCTTCATGCCTTGATCTCAGCTATTGAAACCAGACCATTCTTTTACAATGACCCTCTACAAAATAAATATTAGATACCAAAGGGTCAACAAGCTTTATTCATCACAGCTAATATGTAAAATATAACCCACAGAAAAAAGACAAACATCTGTAACATTAACTTGCCAACTGCATTGCATTAGGTACAAGATATTGTTATCTGATATATTATCTATTATTATACAATTATAACACATTCCACATTCAGCATGGTAATGAATAAAATAGGAAGCTAACATATTCAAGACATGGTAAACATTTAAATAACTCCATAACATGTAAGGAAATTACATGAGTAAGATTTTAAAATGATTATAATATAACACTTCTTTGCATGCAATGAACTTTTGTCACAAATTTTTCCAGAACTATCTCTTTTGAAAATTCAGTTTCAAAACTGAATTTCTATACTAAGTAGCAGTTTAATCCAGTAAACAAAACTGTAATGCACTAGACGTTTCCCAATGTCTGATAATGAACTTGTTAACTAAGAAGAAGAAACAACAAAAATATACACATTGTATGTAATCATTATAGATAAAAAAATATCACACAAATTCATGCTACACTGTAATGTTTAAATTAATCAAAATAAAATAACAGAATCATATAAATTTTAAATTTGAGAAACTATGAGGGGCGGCTGAATGAAATCCACACTGATGGAATGACGGAACAAAATGTCACGCCAGCAACAGGTGCTGTCATCCTGTAGTTTCACTTCCCTATAACTGATATTCCAAAACTCATTACCAAGGTCCTCTAATTTCCATCGGAGTTGCCATTGTTATAGAGTGGAGTATGATTACTATGTCAAGATATGTAAAATAATATACTGCTATTGAATTTTAACAAAAAAGTGAACACTAGTGACACTCATTGTCTAAAACCATAAATGGTGATGAAACTGATCAAAGTATTATGAATATGCAAGCAATAGAATCTTTTTACATCAGAAATTGATAAAAAGAACATCAGGGATGAATGTCACAGTGTTCTGGATTTCTAAGACATATTAGCAACTACCTAGAAGCTCGGTTGATTATAAATTCTGTGCATAAAGACATTAACATGCCTGAATCTAAGTTATGTGTGTGTCTAAAATCCACAGAGTCAATAATCCTCTAACATAATACTCAGCTACACACATCATATGCAACCAACAAGGCTCCTCAGAAGTTGAAATATGAAGCTATTCCGCACTCTCCATACTTACCAGATTTGTTGCTGTGCAATTTTCACCTCTTCCACAATTAAAAACACATTGGGATATTCATTTCACCACACATGATGAACTAAAGGATGCAGAGAGGTCGTGAATCAAGGAAAGAGTGCCAGGATCCTTTATCCTTTACTGTTAGATTATGCGAAAACTGGTTCACCATACAGAGATATGTGTAGTTGTAAATGGTTACTACATGGTAAAATAAATGTCTTTTTATGCGTTATTGGTTTCACTTGACTACCTCTTTCCATTAGTGAGTAATGAAACTTAGTGGGTAATGAAACTCATTTACTCCTCAGCCACCGCTCATGTTTGAATGAAAAAATAATACAAAATAAAACCTTAAAATTACACCTCATAATCTAGCTCTTTCTACAGTATTAAGTTTATGTATATAAGTAATGGGAGAAACGAGGTTTACAGTTAAAACTGAAAAGACATGGAATCAAGGTACGTGAATTATGTCATAAAATGGTTAATATGCAATTAAGTCATAGTCACAATTTATTTTTTTTTAAATTATGTTTTTTCTAAAGTAGAAAACACAGATCTGTATCCTATATTTTTTATAGCCAATGCCACAAATAATATATCCATGGTAATTCATATAAATTCTTTACCTAGAAAGACAAAAAATGAGAACAAACTCTGATTAGAAATTTTAGTTTTAAAAATATAGGCTAGGTAGTGATACTCTAGCCAGCATCCGTGGCTAGAGTGATAGTGGCTTGGCCTTTCATCTGGAGGTCTCAGATTCAAATCCCGGCAGACATAGCATTTTCACTCACACTAAAAATCATTCATCTCATCCTCTGAAAGTATACTTAACAGTAGTTCAGGAGGTTAAAAAAAAACAGTAGTGATACTCTGGGTTCATTATCCGTGCCAATCAAATAAATAAAACATATTAAACAAAGATAAATAGTAATAATTTTGATTTCTCTTGATGAACCTAAGTTACTCTGACATGTGGTTCTCAAACAAAAACTACCAGAGTGTAATTTTATAGGTCCATCAGCAAGGATGAAAACAAAAGCTTGCGTTATGACTGGAATGAAATAGTTGAAACATCTGAATTAAATAACAAGGTGCTTTTTTACAGAAAAAGTTAGTTTTGAATAATTCTAAATTACATCAGGAAGAACAAGTAAACCAAGACTTCAAAATTTATTAACAATAATGGCTCTTGTCTACATAAAATAAACCCCTGGAATTCAACCTAAGATACGTTTATATAAACCATTCAAAAAAAATTTTCAACTTTCATAAACAATGAATATGTGATGATAAATCGACAAATTGTCTGAAAAGTACAACCACCTCTGAGTTTACTATTATTAAAACAGTTTGTAAATGCTTGTAGGGTAACGAAATGTGAAACAATTGTAAATAGCTTCCAAAAAGTTCAGCATTCGCAACAATTTACATGGTACAACAGACTGAACATTATAGTGTGGTAGTAAATCATGGAAACCACAAGACAAACATTAATCATTTTTCCAGAAACAATTAAATGTTAGTATGTGCAAGTTTTACCAATAAACATTAAAAATACTGCTAACAATTTAAAGTTTTAAAAGGATTAATTAAAAAGTTTTAAAAGATTAATTACAGGAGCATTTATTTCAGTTTTCAACAATGCTTTATATAATCACATTTATTTTTTCTCTTAAGACACCCTGTTCTAAGTTATAAAATACACTATATTTAATACATAAATTATAGATTATCTTTTTCTAATATATTTTTAAAATATTATTTTTTATAATATATTTCTAACCTACACAATTTTTCCAGTAAAATATTCTGGTAAAAATAATATATATAAATATATGAAATATTCTGGTAAAATGAAAGTATGTGTTTACATAAATGTGCATAATACTTATGCACATGCAGTATTAATATCTTTCTATTATGATTTTCTGTCTATTAGACCTTGTAAAGTCTGTTGTTTATAGCAGCATTGGTGTTTAAAAATTACCTATATCCTTAACTTACAAAATTTTTTTCTGGGTCTCCGTATGAAAATTATTAATTACATGAACATTCTTGCAGAATAATTTAATAAATTATATGCATGATAGTTTTAAAGTTTGTGGCCACAGAAGATCAAGAATTGCCTAACAAATAAAGATTAAATTTTTAAATGTTTTAATTGAATTCTAAATAAATTTTCCATCAAAAATAAAAGTCTACTTAGATTTTACGCAAAACTCATCAAATGGTGAAGCACAACAAAAATAAAGTCGACATCACAAAAAAGATAGTACATTTCTCATAAATAGTAAATTTAAGATAAAAATTTCCATTTTGATTAGAGGGAACTTTATATTTTGTTTTAATCAAAAACAATTTATAAAAGGTACTTAGAACAAGCTAACAATCATCAAATTAATATCAGAATGGGCAGATTTAATTATCAATCAACTGTTTCAGACTGTTTTATCTCTGCTTTAGGGAGACTTGAAAAATATCTTAAGGCTTATTAAGGAGCAAAATTTCTAAGTCGAAATATTAATAAAGCCATAACACAAGCTCTATCTCAGCTAATTTGAAATTATAACAGAATTCTAAAACGTAGACAACAGGATCAAATTCAATATGGTCATTGTTTTAAAACATTTCATAATTACTTATAAATACAGAAGTTTATGTAATTTACTTGGGAAAAAACTTCTAAGCGAGGCATAAATTCGCTTACAACAATTATACTACAAGTAATAACTCTATCAAATTAAATTCCACATGAACAATATGATAACAGACTTGATAAACAGTGCATTGGGCAAGTATTAACTCCGGGTAATTATAATATACAAATAAACTTCCACAAACTCTTACACTTTATTTTTGAAAACAATTAATATATTAGAAAAAAAGATTTAAATAATTAATTTGCTCAAAGAAATATTTTCATTCGTAAAAACGTTAAAAACTTAACAGATGATCAATATTGGGCCACCGAAAAATAAACTTATCTTTTCAAAAATACACAAAAACTACACTATAAAAAAATGAGACACAATATCTAAACCCGATGTATCCACAAACCTGAAAGTATAAGAAATTCACAACTATTAAGACTATCAACTTAACCCACAAAGAGATGTGGACAAAATGTTTTAGCCTACAGCGAGCCAAGGTGGCAAGTCCTCGGCAAAAAGGTCAATTCCTAAATAGCATACTTAATGCATAAATTTCATAATGACTCTTTACCAGATAAACAATGGCAGTTATTACAGTGATAAATCAGTAAAGAAGATAAATTATTTTAATTATCAGTACCTTAATATTCGACAAAGTGGCTGAAAAATGTAGACACAATATGGCCGAATCAGATTTACGTGAACGCATGCGCAAGTAAAAATTCACGTGACATTCGGTCACCAATCACAATCAGCTCTACGTTCTGCTTTGTGACCATTCTGTTTACCAAAATCAGCTGGTAACTGAAAATAATTTCTAGGAGATATCTAAAAATAATCAGGCATAAAATACTTCTCAAAATGGTATTAATAATGTAGTAATTTAATATGTATTTATAATATTGTGTGATCTCTTCACAATGTAAAATAAAAATACTTCCACCTTTCTTAAGTAGTCTGCAACCACTGACCTTGACCGTAAATTAAGTTTTAAAAAGCCTAATGTAAGCTAACCTTGTTACGACAAGCATTGGTAAAAATATTTACGCACTTCCATGAAATTGTCAGATTGCGTATCCTTCTCGTTCTCATTGTAATAATCTAGCTGAATTGTTAAAAATGCATATTCAGATGTATTTTTTTCATTGATTGTAGTCGCAGTTACTACTGATTAATTTATATAAATACATATAAATATTTAAAATAATATGAGAGCGTTTGAGATGTTTACTACCAAGCCGTGAAAACGGTGGATATCTTCTTTTCGGCTACGTTAAATTTTGCCATTGACATATTCTATCTACGTTAGCTTTAGTTTTAGATTTTATAATCAAAATTTTTAGTACGCAGTAATAAATAAAAAATCAATCGGTCTAAAAACACAATTTGCAACTGTTATAGTCTGTTTCGTAACCTTCCTCAGCTGTTGTTATCTTGCAACGAATTTAAATCTGTTGTTATCAAGGAATGTTAATGTGTTTTCATAATGTTATTGCAGGAAATTTCATGTTTAATTACTGCAGCAAACATATCTTTATGAAAAACATATAGCAATGTATTTTTTTCTAAACGTTATTCTAAATACAGCACTTTTTTATTAATATTATCTTACGACTTAGAATAATTAATATAAATTAACCACTGATACAAGATTTTTTTTCCAATATATAATTCAAACAAAATGTAAATTAATATTTTATTACAATAAACGTATACTACCATTATTTTTAACTGCTTAAGTAGTTATTTTCATCAGTTAACATATTTCAGTCAATTGTTAACTAGGACAAAATTACTAACTTTGTAAAATTGGTTTTTTATGACACGATGGGTATTAAAAGATAGTGGTGGGTGTAGTATCACATTGAGATAGCAGAAAAAATTTGGAATGATAAAGAATCAGTTTCTGCTAAGTAACTTACATATATTAAAATTTAAAAGTAAGGTCTAGTTGGGGTAATAATGAAACATGGTATTTTTTTCTTTCTAATTCTTAAAATAATAAAGGCTTAATGATAAAAGTAAGGATTTTTTGGGGGTCTGGAAAAAGACAGTAATAGGGAAACACACAGAAATTAGTGGAGCATTGACAAAGCGAGGAAGTAGAAAGATATAATTTTTTAAGTGAACAACTTTATTTCAAAGCTTAGTTACCTCTCAAATACATTTCAGTGTAGCATTAAACATTTTTAGTTCAATTTGGTTATCATTATTACTTTAAATATTCAATTTAAGTATGGACATGAATAATGTTTAGAAATTTTTTTTTCTTATATTTTAGGAAAAATAAAACTTTAAGAATTCATTAAATGGTTGAGTTATTGGACTTAAGTTTGGAATAATATTAAAAGTACTTAAACATTAACATAATAAAAGCCATTACCACATTATTTACTGTAGTTTTAACATTACCTAGAGTTGACTTATGTTCAACATCTTCCATATTATATCTTGTACAATAATAATAATAATAATGCTATTAATAATTCCATTTAATTTTATGCAACTGAACATAAAAAAATATGAAGTATTGATAAACACAAATATTCTATGGTGTTGCATTCGGTAAAAGTGTTGAATTGGTAACTTTAGTTACACATTGCATACAGATGCCCTTTAGTTGTTTAATATGCATTAGGTTTAGGACAGCTGCACAAAACGGAAAGTGAAGTGCAGCATGGATATTAACTAATAATTCTAAATATAAAACACTGTAATCTACACCAACTAATTTTGTTACATTTTTCCTTGAAAAGTAAGAACAAAGTAGGTAACAACAAAAGTAAGAACAACAGTTTAATATTATATAAATGGCCGATTCTAAAATTAAAGTACAAAGAAATTTTGCTTTTAAAATGATTTCTTTTGTTTGTAGCTCATAACAGTAATTACTACTAAATGAAGTGCTATTAATTAGCACCAAATGATCATTTGAAAGAAAAATAAATGTAACTTTAAAGCGAAAGATTTGTCTATAAAAACTAATTGCCTTTTTTTAATTTCTTGAACTACTTAAAATAATGAGATTTCCTAAATTTAAAAGATAGGTGGTCATAATTGTTATAGTCAAGATCATACTACTTAACAAGTAGTTAAATTAGGGAACAAAACAAATGTTAACATATTCTGGAAGGGTATTAACTACCAACGCTACTTATAAGAAAGTTTAAACACTATCAAAAGTTGGGTTTTGAAATAAAAAGCTTATTTACATGAAGCTTCTTGTAGAACAGTTAATCATAAGCGAGGGAGCCTGTAATTCAGAGAAATGGATAACTATGCCATAGAAACTGCAGTTGATGCAAAGACTAAATAAGTAATATTTCATGAAGATTCTTTCAGTATTTAAGTGCCAATACAACACAGATGAAACATATATTCTATTGCATAATTAAGGGGTTAGAACAGCTTTGTCAAGTTAGCGCCATTAACTGCAGGACTATGTGAGGAAGGCACTTATAATTAGCCTTAAAAGACCTTCAGAAGAATAATTCATTAATTTTTTGAGTTACTTTTAATTGTTACAATGTTTTATATGCTATTCAATTAACAGGAATATTTTATTTATTGACATTAAATTTTATATTTTCTTTTTGTAATTAGTAATTAACCTTATGAAAACAATTAGTGTAATCATATTTATTACCACTGTGTTTACTCTATTAAATTCTTAATAGATATTTTTTTTAATTTTATAAAAGTAAAAATAAATCATGCCCAGTTAAATCAATTTTAGTTTCACATATGAATTCTAGAATAAATTTAATAACCAATATAATTTTATACAAGAAGAAAAGATTACAAACAATTTTATATTCCTTTACCGCTTTTAATAATGTTGTGTCTTCTTTGTATATATTACAAACTGAATTCAAATAGGGATTACAAAATCCAGTACAGTTTTGATTTTAATAAATTATATAATACATACTCCTTTTCTTAATTTTTAGTTGCCTAATTAATTAAATTTAATTCTAATAACTTAAAGCTTAACTACAAAATAAAGTGACCTAACTCTTTTAATATTAACATGATGCATTATAGAAAATGTCCAAAGTAATGTTCAGTTTTTGTTTGAATCTTAATAATTAAATTTTCTGAGGGCAACCCAATTTAAGTATTGCTCAAACTGTATTTGTTTCAGTTAATTTTTTCACATCTAGTCCTTCCATTTCAGCAGTAATACTCATGATAGTTTAGTAATATTATCAATAGATACAGTGCTGAAATCTAAGTAGTTAAAATGGTCACAATCTTCACCTTTTACCAATTTATCTAGTATTCAAGCACAGCTGCTTATTCTTCCTCAACATCTTTCATCACCCTTTTTCATGAAACCATTATAGTTTCCACTTAAGCTCTCTTAACTTTCAGCATTGAAATTTATTACATTTCTGCAGTTACACAAAAACCATCCATATCTAACACATTAAAATATTATTTATATACAAATACATAACAATGATATATTATTAAATGAATAAACATTATTCAAATTAATTTTTTGACCACATTCCAAATATGTTTGAAATTTAAAAAAAAAACTCAGCAGTAACACCAACTGATGTTAAAATCAGAGATTTC
>JAAAKQ030087213.1:0-14839 GCA_010016005.3 Zanna intricata
TAACGGGAGGAACTGAAAACCGGACGAAATCTTTCGTTAGCCGTAACTCGCTAACAAAACGTTTTCAGGCATATGTTTATTGTAAATTTTTTTCTTATTTCTAGATATAGAATCCTTTTCGAGAGATTGCCGTGCAGTTTTTATACACTCTATGTATGTGTATATATATATAGAACTTTTTTTGTAAATTATCATCGGCAAGTACTTGCCATTATTAATTGTTTAAATGAAAATTTAGCTCAAGGAGCAATGTATCAAAACATCCTTTGTCAACGGATATTTATTTATTAGTAAAAATTAGATGTTGCAAATTGCTCGTGTTTATTCTACAGGTATATCATAAAGATATATATTCAGTACGACTAAAAGTTAACTGAGTTTGCTTTTAACTGCAGCGTGCTACAGTAGGCGTTTTATAAACTGAAATATCAGATAACATGTTGTGCATTTTTCCGGAGTTCACAATTGTTACTTTTATTCGAGCGGGTTCGATTCGGTTTACATTTAGAAGAATAGTTTTTATGTTAAATAACTTGAATCCGCTACGGGTTTTTTCCTTTTACCGAATGAAAAATGTTCACTCAGAGTGCATCTAAATAAAAATTTTGATTACCTGGATTTCAGAGGTTATTTGCAAAATTTATTTAAAATAAAATATTTATTAGAATGGAAATGCACTGTAAATTTATAACTTTAAATTCAGATATTTAATCATAGTTTCACTTAATACAATAAAAACAAATTTTTAATATCGTTCAGCTAGCATTATACTAAAATACTTTCCCTCTGAAAAAGTAAAATTAAGCATAAAAAATTAAATTTTTTGTAAGTTTATTTAGGTTTTAGTTTTTGTAGTTCAGGGTTTTAGATTATTTTTTTATTTCGACCTAAAAAACAGAAAGCTTTAGTATTCTTCGGATGAGATTTTGAAATTACAGATCATGTCAATATGAAAGATTTTTAAGGAAATAAAAGATAGTTTTTGTAACTATATTGACGCCGGTTGTTTTTATATAATCGTTACTAAAATATTATTACGTATTAAACCAAAAGAACTAACTCCGATGAAGCACTTGGGCCGCTCTTGGTTTGAGAGGTCGCTAGCGGATGGGGGAGGGGTACTCGTGCATTTTTCAATGCACATACCGCTCCTTTAGGTTTAGGCTAGTAGGGCGGGACGGGTAGTATCCTGGAGGAGGGGCTCGTCGGCAATCCTCAAGATTCGACGTGCCTCAATTAGCCCAGGAGGACGTCGAAGGGGTGCTCCTCTGCAGTCACGACACTCAGGGCTGACTGATGAGATGCCGAAAGGCGGTTCCAGTCGTCCCTGGGAAACGGTGGGGGAGGTTTAGTCGGTAGGGGGTGGGAGCAACACTGTTTCTTGGTCGCTACGGATTCATGTCCAGTGCCCACTTAGCTATATGCTAGGTCAGGACGGCTAGCATTCTGGCTTCGAGCCCGACACACCCTGCGAAGACCTTGCAGAGGCGTGCGCCATCTGTATTTCTTCATCGTCGTTAAAAAAAAATTCTCATATATATTTAAAAAATAGGAGAAAGAATTTTGAATAGGAGTAAGACTTTTTACATAACGTCACTGCTAGAGCATCTTGAAGCGAACCTAATTCATAATTTGAATTATTGAATAAATTTTTTTCCTGAGATTAATAATTCATTTTTTTATATTTTTAATTATTTAACTGAAAAATTTAAAACTTATTTAGTGTAGAGAATAGAACAAAGATGTACCGATTGACTTCAGGTGGGAATGTAACAAAAAAGAGTTAGTCATTTCGTCTGATATGAATGTATTCAGGTGAATTCATATGGTTTAGGTTATTTTCTTCTGTTTTTATTTTAATTATTCTTGATATTAGAGTGATTCATACCCACACTTAGACTCAAGTCTGTGTGGGCGTTATATACTAAATTAGTTCGTATAAGAAGAAGCCTTTTATTATGAAAGGCAGTGTGTTAAGAGTAATAATTAGTAATTTATTAATTTACTGGAAGTTTTTTTTTTGAGGAGGTACACTAATTGGAATCAGTTATAGGGCTGAGTATTGCCTGCATAGGACTTTCATGTTATTTGCAACAGGCATAAGCAGCATTCACTCGATGAACAAAGCGCGACGGGAACCGATTCACTTATTTTACTTCCTGGTGTTACCAATACTGGTATGGAATGTTTTTGTTATTCTTGCAAATCGCTGTGCAAGTGTGCTGCTTCGTGTTAGTCGCCTGCGTTCGTTTACTTGTGGTACTAACGGAGAGACACTTTATTATTCTAAGGTTAAGATTGAATTTTCTGCATTGTTGACTGTCGTATATAGCAGAGAGAAAATCATCCCTCCCGAATTTTCATAAATTATTAAAATCTAAGTACAATACATTCTGTAAATTTATTCGGCTCTTTATTTCAAAAACGATTAAACTACATTGAAACCGGGCATGATGTCTTCAGATATCTAATGCAGCTTTATTGATTCGGTGATCGTCAGCGGATGCGTTTCTTGTTCGTGTAAAGGGTGTGCCTGAAAATTGTTGTATCCGTTTATCGTCAGGCCAGGATACGTTAATAATTAGTATCTTACAAAAGAACGGTTACCGGAGAAAATTTCTAGGAGCCGTTAACGTTAACAAACTGGACCTAGAACTGACGACTACTCGTACGATAAAGCCAAACGTTTACGCTTTTCAGACGGGACATTAACGGATTATCAAGATCGGAAAGATTTATCACAGTTGTAACATCTGTAGTGGTAAATTACCAAATGCTTGGAGGTAAATTAAATAAATGTTCAGGTGTTTTTAATTTCGCTTTCCAATCTTAAGAGAAATTACCGTAACGCAGAATGTCTGTCGATTTAACAGATGTATGCTACGACTGTTTATGTAGTTACGATTACATTCTTTCTGAAATGTAATTTCGCTTCTTGAGAGAAAAGGGATGTATATTATTAATTTGTCGTTTTACAGTATACATCATAGTCTTTTTTTGTTTTAGCTGTCGTGTGTACAACAATCTGAGATACAATCGGTTGTCGGTTCTAACAGACTGCTTTCTCCAAGAGTATTGGTTATACGCTAAGTCCCGATCGGTGAAAGAAACGTTAAATATTTTATTTGTAGGATGATTTATCATCTGTATTTTTAGACGGGCTTGGCATACTGATATAGAACTACACTTCCGGCTGAACGATTAACGGTTAATTCACTTTTCTGTTTCTTCATTAAGCTTAACAAAGATGCTTGTAATTTTTGTGAACGTCTATCTTTTAAGGTGCGATTTGCAACAAATGTCAAGTCGATTAAGATCGTTGTCCGGGTACGGCACAAATTTATGTACAACAAAAATAAGTTAAATTTGGAGAGTAATGGTTATTATCGTTTTCAGCTTTTTATCGAATGTGAAATGGTTAGATTTAAGTTTTATGCAAATCTGTTACATAAATTACATGGTTGCCAGATTTGATAAACATCTAAAGCAAATACCTAACTGTGGTACCGGAGGTTAAAAAAAGAAAAAAAAAAAAGATTTGATGAACAATTATAAAGTAATTTTTTTATCGATATAATTTGTTGATTTAATGTGTAAAAAATTCAATTTACGATTATTATTTAGTGTATTTAATTATTAAAAAAGTTTTAAATCATATTTGTTTGGTTGTGTAATAAAATACAATGAAAATCGTTAAAGAGAAAAATTTATCAAAAGTTAGGAAATAAATTATTGATAAACTTAGGCCTTTTAAAATGCCGATATTAATTCATTTAATTAATAGTTTTAGGAATATTTTTCTTAATTTACAATTACATTGCTAATTTTCACGTGAGATGAAAAAAAATGTATTGTAAGCGATAAAAGTTACAGGCAATATTTGACCTGACCTTTTTTCTTAATTTATTGTTGACTTCTGCGTCCTCTACCGGTCGTGATAGTAAAAATTGTGACGTCGTTCCCCTTCTACGAATACTCTAGTGTGTGTGTGTGTGTGTGTGTGTGTGTGTGTGTTCACTGTCGCCTTAACATGTTTTGTTCATCCCTTCCACTTTACACTTCTTTTCCATGTATTTTATATACTATTCTCATTCACTTAATATTTGCAGTGTAGTTGTGGTTTCACCGGTTGTTACATCTATGTAATCGTAGTTTTTTTTTTTTTTTTAAATTTTTATTGTGTAATTTTTGCCGGCCGGTTTTTCGGAAGTGAAATTTTTTTTTGTGCATGTTCTTTATAAAAATTTAGTTTTTCTTTTTTTGTATATATTTTTATTATTATTTCTCGTTAATATTAAACTTTTAAAGTCGACAGTTAAACATTTATTAGCAGTTCCGATTTTTGTTTTAATCTTGTCGGCTGAAATTAGGTGTCATTTAAATTTCTTCAAATTATATGGATAAGAAGTGTATTTTTTTTACATTCAAATTACGTTTTGTAATTATTAACATTTGTTACTGTTCTTTAAACTGTGTATAGATCTGTTTGTCGGGTAAGTTTTTGTATTTTTTTTTTTATTTATTAATCATTAATTATGTATAGGTTTTTTTAATGAAAATTATTGTTACTATTTATAGTAACAATACGATTGTGAGTATACGTTTGTTGTCTATATATTGTTTTAATTCGAGTTCGAGATAAATTTTTTTTTTTTTTTTTTAGAATTTGATTTGTAAAAAGGCTTCAAGGAAAAAAAATGGAAAACCATTTTTAATTCAGTCGTAATGGTTGGTTTTTTTTTTTACGTTCTCGTAATCATCAGGTGGATTAATTTTGTTAAATTTTTTTTATTGTGGAGGAATGATCCCGCTGAATATTTATAATATCCTGTTTAATATTTATTTTTTATATTTTTGTGCAGAAGAACTTTTAAATGAAAAGAATTGTATAGCGATTGTGATTTTTCGTTCATTTACTGAGTTTAAAAAAACTAAAGTAACAACAGGTAAGAGTTTATTAAACTCATTTTGAGTTTAGTTACATTAAATAAAATGGAGAGGAAATAATTTTTTTTTTTTTTTGTTTATCATTTAAATGGGAATAGGCTGCATTCTAAATAAGGGAAAGGTCTTAATTAACCTAAATTTAGCATCATAATTATCAAAGTATATCCTAAAATTTCAACCTAAATTTTTGAAAAGATATATATATATATATATTTTTGTCAACTTCATTGCTTAGTATTGGGTAGAAATGTACAACCTGATGTTAATTCTAATATCCGAAATATTTTAACGCAAATTTCAAGCTCTTGGTTAGAAAAATAACAAAAATAAGCATGTTATTTTGTCTTTTATGAAGATTTTGTTGCTCGCTTAGCCATTTTACGTCATTATCATCGTTTTCTTAATTTAAGATTCAGATTTCTCGTGTGAAAACGATTTAAGCCTTTTATTTTCAACAAATGTTAAATTAATAATAATAGTAATGATTTAGTAAGTAACAAATATCACTCCAACTGCAAATAAGTATCAAGATTTTTTTTTTTAACAAATAATTTTAGTTTTCGACATTGTTATTTATATTACATCCCTTGTATTGTAGTACAAAAAAAGAAATGGGAACTTTTTTATTGTTAAATTAATTTTATTTTGATTGCAAAAAGAGCGGGAAAGATGATTATTTTGTGGCGAACCGGAATTGATTAAGAGGAGACCGACCGGCTTCAGTTTTCTATTGGTCAAATCTCTTGCCTGATTTTGTTTTTCGATAGACTTTTTCAGTTTAAAGAATATAATATCGTAGAGATTTCACAATCACACATTCAACTTGCGTTCATTAACATCGGACAATCGCAAGATATTTCGCGATACTTCTTAGAAAAATTTATTTCTACAATTATAATATTCATTTTTTACGTAATGTAAAGTAGAGAAATCTTTTTATCGTGTTAAACAATGTTTTATTTTTAATCTAATAAATTTTGATGTCAGATTTAATGTAAATATTTAAAGAAATTAAATCGCGTTGATTTATTTGCTGTATATTTTCTTTATTTCTTTTATTTTACTGTTTTGTAATTATTATCATTATCAAAATTTAGTCCGGTAATTTATATCTAACTTAAATGTGGTTTTTTAACCTTTAAATTTGAATTAAGTAAGGAATTTTAATCTTTTAATAACTTAGGCTTTACTTTTTTTAAATTTAACATAAATACGTGTATAAAAATTGAAATATTGTACTTAAATAATGTAAGATATTTTTTTAAAATCTAGTTCTAAATGAAAAAAAAAAGCTTAAAAGCTTTCAGTCTTATTACAATGTTAGTTTAATATTACTTGGATATAGTGTAATGACTTAAGTAATTAATGAATAACTCTCTTAATCCCTCCTTCACGATCTTACGTAACTGAAATCAGTTGAAGCGTTTACTGGTAATGGTGTGAAATTAATGTTTGGACTTTGAAATGAGGAAATGTAAGTTGAATTTTTGTTACCTTGGGGCTGGCCTTTTAATATGTTTTTATTTATACCGAACAAAATACATGCTTATTGTACTTGTATTTCATGTATTTTTAAATTGAAATACTTAATGTATATATATATATTTTTTTTTTTATCAATCTTAATTTAGAAGAGGTGCTTGTTACAGTAGAATGACATTTGATACGGTCGGTTGCAAATCAATACATGACCGTTTATCTTTGTTATTTATACGTATCTGTAAATTCCACGTATTGAATTTTTTGTTACTTACTTTCACGTCCTCCTTAGACGTAAAGTAATTGTGTTTAATTTTATGTATAAATTTAAGTGTAAAATAGTGTTCTTGTCATGGTTAAATTTTGATCCCGATCCGAAATCAATTCGCTAATAGTTTGCTGTTTTTCTATTACTATGGGTCGAAATGAAAACTATCAAAAACGTAGTAGAGATGTAGGATAAAAAAGATTTTTAATGTTGTGTTTCAGAATTTTCTTGGCGTACTACACTTTTCTTAGATTATAAAATAAAAGAATCGTGATACAGAGATTCAGATAAAAAACAATATCCTGTACTTATTTATTATTAGAGGCGATATACATAATGCGTTGAATTCTTTAATTTACTTCCATACAGTACCTTTAGAGAACTTTACATAAACAAAGCACTTGAAGTTACGTACGTAAAGCATTTGAAGTACGAAAACAACGGTCAGAGTCTGTATCTCTAGGACTTACTTTATTATCTATGTTGAAGAACGCACCATGGACTATCCGGTACTCCGCCACCCCTGCAGTTCCTAGGCCATAGCCTTTACCTGCAGTCCTCAATAGCCCTCGAAACGTTTCGTGTTTTTGCACTTGTCGGGCAAGATGTCCTTCCCCTCAGCTACTCTCGACGAACCTCCGGCCTCTTTGGGGAATCTCAGCCCGGCACAAGAATGCCGAGCTGATCGCAATTCTTCAGCGCTCATAACTGTCCTGGCGGCTTCGAAAGCCTATCACCTACTCACCAGTGTAATCCCCCGTTTACATAATAAATAATCTAAAATCACTAGTCTTGATGAAGTACGAGCCGCCCTGCCCTAAGCGGAGTTCCCTAGGACCTAAACAAGAAAGCACGACCCATGCGGGCCCCACCCCTCTATTCCCAGGGACTGTCCGCAGCCCTCCCCTAAGTCATCCTCAACCTCAATACCGCTTCTACAAACTTTCTTAACTCGTACTCCCTTCTGTCCTCCACCAAGGCCTTCAAATTCATCTGTAACCCAATACGGTCTACATCGCGGCGGAACGCGTCTGTCCTATCTGTAGGACTGAAGACGATCACTATACGCCGGTCTTTTTGGTGATAGATTAAAACTGTCGGTTGTAAAGTTGAAAATTAGCTTTTCGATGTCCTCGGCAAGCCGATTTTGCTGCGGTGTAGGTTTTTGAAAATAATTATGCTGGTTTGGCGAGTTGCAATATTTAAACCTTGTAAGTTTCATTTCATTAAGGACTACTGTTGTTAAAATTGAAAAAATTCAGCCACAAAAACTTGGCTTCAAACTGGGGAAGTTAAATGTGTACTCTAAGGCTTCTGTCGAAAGATCGTCAGAAAGAATTACATAGGACGCAAACGGTTTTTTTACGATTAAAAATAAAAAAAGAAAGTACAAATTAGCATCTATATAAACGCAAATTCTCCTTGAGTCAAATGATGAGTTAAACATGTTGTTTCGGAAAGCGGTTGATTAATTTTTTGTTTTACAACATCCATCCCGATCTTTATTACGGCTGAGATGCGTCTACCTGTAAGTTTCTCGAGACAGGAGAGGTACCGGTCAGAGTTGGATTTTTTAACCCAGCTTCACATGTATGTGTATGTTCTTGTTCAAATATTCGGTAGTCGTACACGGATATCGTGTGTGCATATAAAATTCGTTAGAGATTATTCGGTACCATAGCCGAACACGAATATTTTCCGTCTGAAGTTTGTAAATTGAGACGCATCAAAGTGAAAAAGTATTGGGTAAACAAATGCGTGTATGCAGGATACCAGTGGCGAACTTTCGAACGAGAATGTTCGTTCAGAAATATTCGCTGATTAACCGAGCATTCTTTAACGCTTGTTTGGTTTTGGGGTAGAAGTAAGGATGTTCGTTAGGCTTTGCGACCGGCCCGAGCGAAAAGCCGAAAAGAAAGGTGTTACTTGTAGAGCCGAATATCATCTGCATTTCGATCGGGTTTGATTGAAGAAGATAATGGGAAAGCCACTTCACACAGTTCTTCTTTTAGTATAGGTTCGAGATACTTGTTACCTTTTATCTTGATTATGTTGTACAATACCCGTATCGATTCACCCATGACCGTTTAGATCATGCCACCTAATGTACTTCCGATTATTTAATTTTTCTGTATTCGAATTCCGTTGGGGATTGTCTTGGACAGATGCAACGAACGAGTCGTTTCTTTGCGTTTCTTTTATTATTTTATCAAGGGTGGTTTTTTCATACTGAAAAAAGTGTTATTTGTTGTTCTACCCATATTTAAAAAAAAATAAAGATTGAACGTAAATATAGCTAAGAAGTAAATAAAGTAGTTAAAAAAAAAGCTTGTAAGTAGAAAATGTAAATATAATTGAATAAAAAGTAAAACAGAATTACGAAAAAGCTTAAAGGCAGAAAATAATATTTGAAAGCTTAATAAAGATAAGCTTGACAGGTAATGCTGGACAGTTTATTTTAAACCGTTTAAGATCTTAATCAAATTAAGGACAATTAAAATCTTCGTTTTTTATACAAAACTAACTTAAGAAGTCGGCCGCTTTTCTTAAATAAAAATTTAATTTTTTGTACAGGCTGTTTATAATTAAAAATTATTTAAGCATGTAGGCTTATATTATAAGCGTCTATTTAAAAGTATAGGCTAATATTTCATTAAAATGTTTATTCCAGATAACTGTATTTTGGAAAGTCTTAATAGAAGTTTAATTTTACTTTTTTTTTTTTCAGTCGATTTTGAAAGATATTCTAGATACAGTTTTCTTTGTGTGACAACCTCTCAGTTACTCTTGAGTGTGAGTATACATGGAATATGTGTCTACTTTCGCTTGCCGCTCGTAAAATTTTTATACTGTTCTGTAGTTTTCAATAGACCGGTTGGGAAAGGAACAGGACAGGAATTTCGGTAAAACGATTATTATGTTTAATCGCTGTAGCTGTCGTTCTTTTAGTTAATTTCGTGTTTTAATTAACTATATCGATTTCACGGTTTTATTGTACTTAACTGGATTGAAAATAACTTTTCTATATATTTTTTTTTTCAATGTTATCCGCTCAAAACGTATGAATCATTCGTTGAGGAGGTAAAGTTGTGGTTAACGTAACTAGTTCATACTATTGTTTCGTTTCAGATGTGTGTATTTGATAATAACTGTGTTAATTTTATTATTGATTTTATTAAGTTTCCTGTAGAGTTAATGTATATATCTTAAATATGTTTTGTTTATTAACGTTACTTTCACTTCGTAACAGGGGTGAATACTTCGAGTAGAGGAAAGCAAGTGTACTATACTATCTCGTTTCTTTTATCTGATTCATTAAAATTCACTACTGTTTTATCAGTTTAATATTTTCAGTTTTGCGCTGTAGGCTTTTAAATGTGATTGTTTTTTCATGTCGCTTTATTTTCGCGTTGATAATTTCTTTTTTTATTTAGTGTGTGAATTAATGTTTTGACATAACTGTATAGCTATGTACTGTACTGTTAAATGTGAATTACAGAATATTGTAGTATTTACAGTGCGGCATTTTTTTAAATTTATACTTCAGTGTTACACACGTTCCTTCTTGATTACTGTGCTTTTGGTCGAATGTTTGTGGAATTAAATCATATACATATTTACCTGATTTTTAAAAAAAAACCTTTGTTATTTTATGCAATAATGTTACGTAATTTATTTGTACCTCAAACTAAATTGTTTTACTTTTCTTTTTTTTTTATTTATTAGTCAATTTTTATAAGTTTATTAAAACTCTGAATAATTTGTTTGGATCTTTTTCGTTATTCCCCCCCCCCCTCCACTTATATATGGATTATTTTTAGCAGATCGACCCAAAAATTCATAAATCTTAAATACTTAAGTATCACATCAGAGGATGAAGATGAATGATGTGTGTAGCATGTGTGAAAATGCCATGCCTGAGACCGGGATTTGAACCCGGGACCTCCGGATGAAAGGCCGAGACGCTACCACTCGCGCCACGGAAGACGGAACTTAACTTAACTATCACATGGATAAAACAAAGCAATATCTTTCAGAATAATTTTGATTTTTATACCTGCAACACCATATGAACTTAACTATCACATGGATAAAACAAAGCAATATCTTTCAGAATTTCAGCAATATCTTCATTTTTATACCTGCGACGCCATATGAACCTAGAAATTTTTTTCAAAAAGTGGTTTTTTACTTAATTTTAGTAGATGATTACTTTTCGATATTTATACCAGTTTGTGGTAAAAAAAATTATTTCAGTGGTGGGGGGGGGGGAAATAACTAAAAAGAATTATTTTTTCCTTTCAGTTGATAAATTAGAAATTACTTATATTTTATTTCAATTTTTACATTATTTACGAACTAATCCTTTCTTTTTTTTTTTTTTTTAACAATTAAAAAGCAATGAGTTAAATATTTATATTTTTTATCAAAGAATGGACTGTTTAAAGTAAAATTTAAATAATTTTATTTGAATCCTTTTTATTACTCTTTATTAGATCCGTAGAACTACGCGTGTACAACTATTTTTATTAGCTGTAGTAGACAATTTTAAATAAGAAAAAAATTAATTTATTGATTGTATTCATCCTGGCTAAAAAAAAGTGTAAGCTATTTAACGTCGTCTAATTTCTTTTATTGGGATGAATTATTTTATTTTAATTATACATATATTATTTATCATAAGTGTTTTATTAAGATGTGAATTTTTTGTCGTCGTTCATTCGGGCGATTTTTTGATGTTCGTCACTTCTTCAGGTTTTGTTCCAATCTTTTAACCCCAACTTATTTAATGTATATTTCCTCGGTTCTGCTAAATTCATTGCACTCTGTCTACTCAGGTTTTTACTTTCTACTATACATTTTTTTATCATCGATTAGCTAAACTCTTGATTTCTCAGTATATCCACAAATGTAGTTTATTTTTTTACATGATTTTGTCTCGATTACTCTTCTCGTTGAATTTTATGTGTAGATTTTAATTTTTTCACAATTTCACTGTGATTTAAAAAATAACTTTTCTCTTTATCTGTTTAGCCTCCGTTTGGAATACCGGAACTACCGTACGGTAGTTCAAAAGTTCGTACTTCCGGTATTCCAAAAGTTTGTAAAAATGTTAAAAGGGGTTAAAACTTTTAAAAACCTGTTTTTAAAGCCAACTTTTAAAAGCCTAAGGTCGCTTCGTCATTTTATGGATTCTATCTCGCAGATCCTCAAATTGGGTGAGAGTAAAAAAAAACAAGCCGTTAAAGGTTTTTTCCCGTTAAATACAGACGTTACTATTCTTTCCATTATATCGCCCGTGAAGCCGGCCGAATGGTACGTGGTCCACGTACCAATATACACAATATATAACGAGTGATCGTCATTTATTTAAAATTATGTCGACTTACGTCCTGACATTGTAAATGTGTCTCCACCGTATGTTAAATTGATAATTGAACGGTATGATCAACTCGCCCTATAGTTATTATTTAGTATCTGTTTATACAATAAATCATTATCAAAACTTGATAAAATTATTTATTATAAAACACATTTGTTTTAAATTGTAATATTCATCTAATTTTTTTAAATGCAAATAGGTACTTAAGTTATATATCTTGATTGAGCTGTTTTCGATGAGATTAAAGAACAGGTCTGACAGTATTATTTGCAGTTAATGTTGACGTATTATCATATAAAAAATATTCTCACAGCTTCTCGACGCTGTCACATTTTAATGTAAGAATGAGTGAGTTGGCTTTTTGTAGTGAATCGGTTTATACATCGTATCTTTAACAGGAGTCTTTAATTTGGGTGGCGTCTTCTTGTTATCATAAGTGTACGTATTCATAAAAATAACTTTTTAATCGTTAATTAGAATTTTTAATTATGCTGTAAAAAGTTTATAACTACAAAAAGTTATTGCTGAAGATTATTCTAGTTATGGCACAATAATAAAATAATATATGACATTATTTCTTTTGCCACTAAATTTGTGTGACGGTAGTTTTTATTGATAATTACATAATATGTAGGTGATATAAATATATTCTTACTGTTCATTAACTTTTTTTTGAAGTAAAACTTTTTTTAGCATGTTGTGCGGGACACTTCAGTGATTTAACTTTTACATGGAGGAAAAATAGCCGAATCGTAATCAAAAATCGTCACGAGACGCTAAGCGTATATAGGAGAGAAAGACATGAAGCGAGAATTTATATATATATATATAATAATAATAATATAATATGCTAGTTGGTATATATATATATATATATATATATATATATATATAGAATAAGAGATTGGAGATAAAACATCGATGATCCGTCGGTGATTCCCTCACTGAATACAAATATCGGGAGGTAATAAAGAATGCCACTTTAACGTGTGTGTGTGTGTGTGTGTATATATATATATATATATACTCACAGTATACACTAATCGGGAGTCGAAATAAATAATATATTGTAAAAAATAAATATATTATAATTCATTATTAAAATGTAAATGTTTTGTAACGTTTATGTATTAAAATAAAACCTATTTAATTTTTATTATCAAATCATTTAATTAACCATTACACTATATTATAAATAGATTTCTTAAATAGCCTATTAAGTCCTTTTAAATGAATAATCTCATACATTAGAGTCAAATATAATTATTAACCAATGACCGGTATCCATTTTTTTAAGTTTTGACTTCCGTTGGCCAGTTCCGCGACCGGCTATTTTTTTTTTTACTATGCGTTTTCGAGTGCCATATTTTCCAATGTACCGGAAACTACGCATCATGATTTAATAGGTTTTTTAATATTCATATGTATTACATATAAAGTAATATATAATATATGATGTCGATGTTATTTTTGGTCGACCGTGTTGCTTTGACCGATGAACATCTGTTGCGTTGAATCGCTTTTAATTCGTCGTCGTTGACCTTTCCTTCTCGTTTGTCCGGAGTGAATTACTGAGATTCTGTTGGGCAGTAAATTTTAATTATTTTAATGGGTTATTATTATTATTATTGTCTGTTGCGATGCTAAAAATAAAATTTGTAAACAAATTGACAATTTAGATAATGTTTTCCTCGTAGAAATTAACTGCGATTTTTGAAGCAGCCTATATATAGTAACAACTTGCATTTCATAGTCCGTTGTCGAGTTAAACGAATTTGACCTTGTAGAGACTTTTCTGTTTTGTTTTCTTGGAATTTTTTTCAGTCTAGATATATTTGCATATTAATTTTTCTATTTGTTTCCTTACTGTTTGAGATGTTGCGTAGATTTATTATTAAGATATCTTATAAAACTCATCACAATATTTTTGTGCATTAGATTTTAATTCGATTATTTTGTAGATGTATGATATTCAGTATTTATAGTTTATTTAATCGCCTTTCTAAATTAACTACATTGCTTTTCTAAATACCCAAAAACAATTGTGTTCGTAGGCGAGGGTTAAGTTGTAAGTACCAATTGGTCTGGTTGGTTGTTTTTTTTTTTGAACGATTCACGTTTTTGTAAACAAAGGTTTTCACTAGCTTTTTCCTTGTGCCTGCCAATTAAATAAAAAAAAATCATTCGCATAGACCATAATTTTGTGTTTATGTATGCCTTTTATTTATAAAATACGTGAATAAATGTAAGTGAGGAAATTATAATTTTAAATAATATTTTATTGCAAAATATTAAATATAATATTAAAAAATATTATATTAATTATAATATTTTATAAATATCATCTTGAAAGGTGATAAGGTTAGATTAGGTTACATTAAATATTTAATTATCCTAACTCATCACCTCTTATTGGAATTCATTATTATCTAGAAAGTTCCGTGAACTAATATAACCTTCACCTTTTTATTCATTCTCTTTCTGATTTGTAAATACACTGCAGATCCCTAGCTATTAAGTCGGAAAGAATGCGTTAAATTATTATTGTAGCGGTAGTATTGCACTAGAATTGATTTGATTTAGCTGTTACTATGAAAACGACGTTGCTGTTTATGTTGGACATCATAAATCCCCTAACTTTATTAATACTCTCTCTTTATCTGTTTAGCCTCACGGAACTACCGTTAAGGTATTACTTCAGAGGATGAATGAGGATGATGTGAATGAAGTGTAGTCTTGTACAATCTCAGATCGACCACTCC
>JAAAKQ030087235.1:0-14838 GCA_010016005.3 Zanna intricata
GCGATTCCGGTCACCCCTGGGATGAAGGGGGAGGTATTTTAGTGGGTGCAATTCCCACACTGTTATCTGCGCGGGCATATTTCGGCCGTTAGGGCTTTTTTACTCCTCCTACGTAAAAAAAAAAGTGTGTGTGTGTGTGTGTGCGTGCGTGCGTGCGTGCGTGTGCGTTTGAGTGCGTGTGTGTGTGTGTGTGTACATTTACATTTTTTTTTAGTTAATAATTTTAAAATACTTACTACTTTTTCTTATTCTCCACAAACATTTTTGTCTGTTATTTTTACATTGAATTTAAACAATTATTTTAAATAAATTTTATATAAACAACTTAACAAACACTTCAATACGTATAAGTGTACACAACCATATCTACAAAGGGACGTGTTCCGGATAACTACAACAGTCTTTCTATACTGTGTTAATGTATACGTATATGCGTACCGGTATACAGAGAGAAAAAGAGCGGGAGAAAGAAAGAAAAGTGGAATCGACATCTTTCTTTACTGTATATTGATGTAAACGTATATATGTAGATTCACAGAAAGAGAGGGAGAGAGAGAATAGGAAGTGTATTGGGAATCACCGACGGATCATCGATGTTTTTTCTCCCACCTCTCTTTCTTTATATATTATACCCATATATGTATAAATTCTCGCTCCATATCTTTCTCTCCTGTATATAAATGCTTAGCGTCTCGTGACGATTTTTGATTATAAGTCAGCTTTTATTTCTAGATTCAGAAGTCTAGTGTCCGGCACAAAGCCTAAAAAAGTTTTCGTATTTTGTTTAGAGGGCCGATAATTAAATAATTTCTGCCTACAGTGATTAATTTTCAATCACATTTGTCGTGTTACTTTGGGTTAGGAAATTAAAGTTCATGATGAGATTGACCTTATAAATATTGGATTACATTGAACAAGATTCAGTTACTCTCCGGGTTAGGCATGGCTCATTTAAGTGAATATGTAAAATATGTCTCAAATACGTGACACATGTCACGTATATCCCCAGTAAATTCATTTGGATTTTGAATGACATCTCTTCATGAATTTAAGTTTGGTCTATGGTACCTGGAACGCGGAATAATTTGACCGATATTTTTTGAAAACACCGTGAATATTTGCATATTATTATTTATATATAGTGAATATATTTCCAGCTGACCCCTGTTGAACAGAAACAGCTAATTTCAACAATACGTGATCACTTGCCACACGTGAAGACAAACTCTACCCTTTGTAAATTATTTTATGCAAGATAGATGGCCTTCAATTAATATTTTCGGTCCGCCCGTTCCCCATATTGATCATCTTGTGATTCTTATTTTTGGAGCTGGCTGAAAGAAAATTTTATAAAATCCGCATAGTCTGAACTAGGTAAATTTAACGCTTATCAACGTAAAATTTTCTTCATCTTGAAAGTACTTAGAAAAGGTATTTCTTATCATCTTGTGGAAATTTTTTACACCGAGAGAGGACATTTCGAAAACAATTCTTAAAGTTGTAATTACGGGAAATTCATTAATATATCTCTAATAAGATTTTATTTTACTAACTTATGTATATTTTTATATGAAGAATAATTTTTATATTGTATGCAGAAACTAATTTTAGGAAACACATTTTTTAAATGGTTAAATTCATTTCAAATGATGAAATGGATACACACTTTGAAACACTGATCTGAAACTTTTATTAATGCATTATAATGCTCTTTGTACAATTAAAACTATAATAATAATAATTAACGGAATAGTTTTTAAATAATTTCTGGTTTATTTGATGATTACAATTACTCGAAGTTTTGTTCTTAATTTGTAGACTCTCCAAATTTTCCAAGCCAGTTTCTAATAATCCGTATGGAACTTTTTTAAGTTGATAATCTCAAAAAAATCTAATTCTGAAGATTCCATGAATGAAATGCGCGGAGACGGTGACCGTCTAGAACGTATATATTTTCAGATTTTTTACTATTCTCATTAAAAAAAAAGTTGTTAATTTAGAAATTTTTAGTTTATTTTTATGAAGTTGCTTACTTTCTGTTAAGGAGATGGTCAGTTATTTCTGATTAATTCTGGAAGTTAACTTGAATACTACCTCATTTTTTCTATATATTTAAAAAAAATTGTCAACAGTTTTTAGCCATACGGCTTCACTTACTTATTAGAATACGTTAGATGCATGTGCACGCTTACCTTATTGTAAATTACACTGGAAAAATCTGGGAAAAAAAATTTTATTTAAAGAGAATAATTACTGGCGAAGGAAATGCTTATATTGATAGATTAGACTATAATCTGTGGTTATGAACATTTGTACTTGCGGCTGGTGTGTTTCCAATAACAACCGCTGCAATACAATTCCACTGTTTAAATCCTCCTTTACGAGTACAATTGTCGAAGTAAATAGCCTCTGGAATCAGGGCTGTTTGTTTTGGAATTCTGGTATTATCTATTTATTCTAATAACATCCTTTACTGAAATCCATTTCCGAATCAGTTAATTACAAAACATATTTCTATTACGTAATGACAACCTGACCTATACTATTACAAATTAACCGTTCTAGTTTTATATAAAATATGGGATATTAGATATCTTCTTCCCATTTCTGCTTAAGTTGAAGTTTGACCAGTTTTTTCTTTTAAGGAGAAGAGAGCTATTGCTTAAAGAAAAAACAGCTAACGTGTAAGTTTCATGGTATTTTTTTAATTTAGATAAATTTAACAAAAGTCAATTATTTTATTTTAAGAATATAGCTTTGGGCGACTATTTTTTAGTAACGTTTACATTATCATCACATATTAAAATATACAAAGCAAGTAGGATTTATTTATCAAGGTGAATTTTAAAATTATTTCATTGATCTACATGGCGAAAATATTGTGAACTTACCTTTCTTGCAGAAGATTCTTGGTTCATATATTCTCCTGTTAGGGTTAGAAGTTTTCCACTGCGTAAACGGTTCATTACAAAAAAAAAAAAAAAAAAAGTGGTAAAAGATGTAGTTTATGTTAGCCTGCTCTTGCCAAATAGAATAAACAAAAATTTTTTTATTATACGAGTATATTAGAACCATTAACTATTTATCCTTATTAATTACATTATATATTTTCCCTTATTAAGAAAAGGTAATTTGAGAATAGAGTAATAATCAAACGAGAGGAAAAATACTTGCTTTAACAATAATTCTTTTAGTGTACTAATGGTCCGCTTGCTGCTCCGCAACATTATTGTTATAAAGTAATGTTTGATATTTTAAAATATTCGCTAAAGACAATACACCAGTGCTGCTCTGTAGCGTTATTATTACAAAGTAATGTTGTATATTTAAAAAGTCAGCTAAACTCTATAAAATTTACAACATGTCTCATTTCCAACCTCCTTATTTTTCTCTTTTCTGTCCTACCACAGGTAAAATCCACGCTCAAAACCCATTTTCAGTCCATCCAGACGTACTGCTAGACGGACCGAACTTTTTTTTTATTGTGGTCAAAATGACCGAAGATATGTCATTAAGCATCGACAGACCTTCAAATTAATTTTCCTGTGAGTAATAACCTCCAAAAATTCCTCACTTTAATAATAAATGAGGATTTTTTTTTTTAGGAATTCTGAGAGAAGACTCATGTTTAGAGTGCGTTGATGCATAACGACATACCTGTGGATAATTTTGAGTAGAATAAGAAAATATCAGCCCGATTCAGTGAATAGATTGTAATTTTGATATGGTAAATAAATTCCTATTCATCCGTATAAATTTTATTGATTATAATTTCCAAAGGAGGAGAATCTGTTTATATTTAACATATTTGTACAGTCTCCTTTAGACGGTGTTACAGGTTTCATCTAATATATACGAGTAAATTTATTTATTAAATTTTTTCAGTAAAACAGGAACGATTTGAAATCGGCTTTAAAGCGACTTAAAAGGGGCTTTGAGATCTACTGATAATTACATTTATTTATATATTGTTTATATTAACGGTAAAACTAATTGTTGTTTTGTAGGTGAAAACACTATTAAAGATAAAAACAACCAAACTTTTTGTTAATGAATCCTTTGGGTTCCTATATGTTTGGATCACTTGGGTACAAGTTATTCATTTCTATATTAAGTTTTATATGATAATATTCACTTGATCTGCTGTTTCTGGAAGAAGAAAAAATCAATGAAAGGATTATATTATGTCTATACACTATTCTAATCAGTTTTTCACATTTAATTAAACTTAATGCTCGGATGATTTCGATCATGAGCTTAACAATAAAATAATCCGGACAAAGTTTGCTGTATTGTTCTCAGTTATTCAGTAAATTTGATTTTATTTTAGTTAAAAATTAATAATTTATTTCATTTTAAATCGCTCAGATTTCATTCAGACATTCATTATCGATGAACATTCATTATTTTTGTTGATTCAAATTCTGATCACATCGGTATAATTTTATTCACAGGTGTCTTTATTTTAAAACTTCTATTAAAATGACATATTTATCTGTTCCATACTGAATTTAATTCGCCATTGATATGTAGTTTGAACGGCGACGGTTCATGGAATTAGATTTTTGGAACGGACGAATCCGACCATTTTGAAGGGTGAATGCAAATCGAATTATCAGCATAACACGGTAACAAGTGGTAGACAAGTCGAGATACAGTAGGCGGCGATTGTGAATGCGAGTGCGAGCGCAAGTCGCACAAAGCTAATTGAAGCTTTTCACGTGTAAAAGCTTTACTTCGTTAACATGCCTGATTAATTGCCGTGAAACAATGAATTTCAAGTAGCCTATCTATATACCGTGCCACACCCTACCGTTCACTTGTCTCTATTTTTCTTTCTCACACACGTACTTATTCTCTTACTCTTTTTCTTTCTTTATAACTCTTTCTCTTATTTTTTCTATATGGAATACTTCCTGTCTTTGCACGTTCACTACGTAAATTCGCTGATAAATTCACATACTAGTACAATTACGAAAGAGTTGCTACATGAGAATTAAAGAATTGTTATTGTTAGACCTAAATAAGTGTTACGTCTATTTTATTTTTAAAAGAAAAATGGCGATGAATTATTGATTACTTCTTTTATTTAAGACTTGCTTAATTCGAATTAAAAGCTACTACTTTTCATATACAGTACGCCACTGTTCGTAGTATTTTTCATCAAATAACCGATTCCATTGTTTCAAAAAATAAAAAATAAAGATTAATTTTTTGTTATATAGTTACTAGGAAAAATACATATAATTAAATTACTATCTGTACACATTTTATCGATAAGGAAAACAATGTTATTATTGTTTATGTTTAAAATATTTAAAATTAATGTTTAGTTTTCAAAAAGTCATTCTGTGTAATTAAACTTTCAAAAGTTAGGTGACCGATATTCAATTATTTTTCTGTAATTTAAGCATATATTAATGATTTTCTAAAATAATTACAAAAAATTAAGTAGCTTTACAAACTTCTGCACTTTCTTTGGAGAATTAAGACCGTAATTATTTTTCTTCCTTGATATGTTTAAGACTGCAGTGAATTTCCAATTATTAATATTATACGTGATACTTCCATTTGACGACCGGTAACAATATTTTTCTTAGTTCATAATAAATCTCATTAATTTCATTAATTCATGATCTTTACCGTGATCACAGTATTCTGTACTCTTTTCAATTAATTATTATTAAAAATCAAATTTACGTAATTTTTCTTTTCCCGCTTTTACTGTATCAGATCGTGTGTATTTGATTTTTTGAGTTCTATTTATATTCTTGCTTTTTTAACTTATCCTAGTTATCTAATCATTAATCTTTCTGAGATGCTATTCTATAGTATTAGCACATTTCTAATTGAATTTAGTTCCAATTACCTCTTTCCTTTCTCTTTATTGTCCAGAGTGATTTACCATGTTATGAAGATATTTTGATAGCTCATTCTAATTGTAAAAATAAAGAAAAAAGTACATATAAACATAGGTCCGGAAATGCTTCGTTTACAAATTACGGCGGGCGAAAACTTTCGCCCAGATTCCATCTCGTCTAGTAAATGAACTATATAGAATACATGGACAAAAAATGTTAGCTAATATGATGATTTCATATGAAATTTGGTCTGAAAAATTGAAAGCATGAGTACGAGAACTTTAACTTCTATAGTTTTTTTAGAAAACCGGAGAAAAATTTAAAAAAACGGGAGTCGAAAATGTACTTACTACGTTTCACTTGTAATATGTTTGTTAAATGGCCAGTAAACAGTTAGAACTCTTTAATAAATCTTGTAGGAAATTTCATTTTAAACATAATAGTACAAATAAACTGCGAATAAGAGTTAAATAAAATGGACATTTATTTAGACCAATACAAAGCTAAATTTAATTGGAGCTAAATTAAAAAAAAATTAACAATAAATTTTCGAAAATGTTTCCAGTTACTCAATGCGCGTTTATGTATTACTCATGTTGCTGTTTTTAGTTCATCGGGACTAATCTCTAACAGCGCAAAAGTATCAATAATACGGATATGTAACTTTCAGGTTTCTACTTTCAACTTATAAACATTTTTCATCCAACCCCATACACAAAAGTCCATCGGTGAAAGAGCTGGTCATTTGGATAGGCAGGATTTTGAACCACCTGGACCAATTTATGTGGGAATTGCTGATTTAAGTAGGCGGAAACAATGAGAGAGAAATGCGACGTGCTGGAAGTAAATCCGGCGTCGAGTTGCAAGAGATACATCTTCTAGTAATGACTGTAATTGTTCTTGAATAAACTATAAGTAGGCCTCACCTGTTAAGCGTCCTTGGAAAATAAACGGTCCAGTCAACTGATTACGAATAATTCCGCACCATAAATTAATGGCAAATGGCTGTTGAAAGTTACTTCCACGGTTGGATGAGGGTTCACTTCTGTCCATGAGTGATGGTTTCTCATGTTATTTATGCTATCACGAGTTAACTGTGACTCATCTATAAATAAAATGTACTTAAAGAGTAGTCAATAAGTATTTAACCGATTGCAGAACGTCAAGCGAAATGCAGGGTCTCTTACATGAAGATGTACGTTTGTTTTTGATACAGATAAAGATTGTTATTCTTAAGTGCCATATTTTAGTTTGTGAAATTTTTAACCGGTTAGAGAGACGTCTTGTATTGAATCCGGGACTACGCTGAACAGCAACAGTAATGCTTTTATCGACGTTAACTTCTTCTTGGAGAGAACGGTCATAAGGGATACGATTACTGCTAGGAAAAGAGATCCTGTTTTGCGTAACATAGAAAATTCCGCACCAATAATTCTTGGATTTGGAATCCTGCGATTAGATTGACGTTATCAACATTCTTCTACAGCGACCTTACCTCTGTCATCACACACACCATGAACACTATATTGGCATATTCTTCATTCGAAAATAAGTATAACATTACTACTTCAATAACCAACCAGATTCAAAATGATTATGCAGACTAACTTTACAATGGTCTATTTGTATTAACAGGAAATTTGTACTAATGAACTGAAGCTTGACTCTAAGCTTATAAAACAAAATTGATTCAAAAAACCTTAATTGTTGGACAGCTGTTATTGTATTGCCAACTTATGAAATAAAGATTTCTAAAAAAAAAATTATTTATTTTAATTTGATTTAAACAAAAATTTTAGTATTATAAAAAACTTAAATAACCGTTAACATCGATGATTCAGTACTATCCCGGATAAAAAAAAAATTATTTTGAAACGTTTTTTATTTATTTTGAATACCAGAAATTTCTGTTTTTTATCACTTTTCCCCAGTTTTGTAAAATAAATAAGTTATCGATTCGATAAAAATTTTTTTCCAGTTAAATTTAGTTTTGTATTGCTCTAAATAAAAGTCCATTTTATTTAACAGTTATTCACTTTCTGTTTACTTGATTACTATTCTATTTTTGCTACTCTGCTTAAAATTAAATTTCCTACAAGTTTTATTATCTGTTTATTGCCAATGAAGTTATTACAAGTCAAATGTAAAAAAGCGAGGTTTTCGATTCCCGTTGTTGGCGTTTTTCGCCAGTTTTCTAAAAATACTACAGAAGTTTCAGTTCTCGGACTCATTTTTTTCAATTTATCAGATTGAATTTCATATTAAACCATCAAATTATCGTACATTTATGCGTTCCTAGAATTTCTTCTTTTTTCCGTTTATCCTCCGCAACAACGTAAGGTATTACTTCAAAGGATGAGTGAGGATGATATATATGAATGTAAATGAAATGTAGTTGTGTACAGTCTCAGGTCGAGCATTTCTAAGATTTGTGGTTAATTGAACCCAACCACCATTGAATACTGTTATCTATGATCTAGTATTCAAAACTACTTATAAACTAAATAATAAGTATTCAAAACTGAATTACTTATAAAAGTAACTTACTCCATTATCCAAGAATTTCTGTATGGCTTCATTTCACTGGAGGCGATAAAATCTTGGCGAAAATTTTCGCCAGCCGTAATTCGATAACCTATAGTTTTTAGACCTACGTATATATATGTACCTTTTTTCTTTATTTTTATTTGATCTGCCAAAGTATTTTCATAACGTGGTAAATCACTCTGTATTTGTTTAAAAAAAATTATTTATTTTCTCTTACACTCGCCCACTTAGGTTTTAATTCTATTTTTCGTAGATTACTGCTGGAAATATATATTTTAATCGGGTTATGTAGATGAGAAAATAGCATATCCATATCTTTTATCGTAACTAAATTTTTTTAGTCTTTTAAATAAATTATCTTCTAAAAAACTGTATCGTCATATATATGTAGAAAGATAGGATTACAAAATCTGGACAAAGTTATGTTTAGTTACGTTTAAAAGATAAAAATGTGATGAAAAGTGAAACTTTAATGGAGATTATAATATCTAAATTAGTGAGGTAAAATTTCAAAAATACTGCGATTTCAATCTTGATTTATAATTATAATATACAGAAAGATAATTATTAAAAATAAAAAATCGTTTTACATAAAAAGGTTTACATTTTGAACATTTGAATGTGTTATTTAAATAGGAATTTAAACTTTTGATCATACATTCTAGAACCACAATGATGATTATAAGCGATAAAAAATATTTGATGACAAAAAGATAAATGTAAATAATGTATAGATTAATCATACAGTTTTCCTATTTAACTCCTAATAGAAATATTAAAAATGAATAGATATATAAAAAGTTGTTTAATCGTATTTTTTTTTAAAGAATATAGAATTTTTCTGTATTTTATTTAAATAAATAGTAAAAGGGTTTTATACTGTTTGGCTTTAGTCGGATTTTCATTACATATGAAACCTTATAGAACTCACCTTTCTTTTTTCTTAGGAAGAATGAGAAGTTTAATATTATCTCATCTTTTTCTTTTTCATTCCTTTGATCTTTCTTTAGATTCTGTACGTATTAGAAACTTAAATGATTAAAAGATTACGTAAGGTTTATCGGTCTGTCATTTATTTTAAATATATATATTTTTTGTACATTTGATTAAATAATCTTTTACAACCGATATAAATATATGTATTTATATCGTATATATATATGTTTTATTTCTTGTTCTTTCATTTTTTTTTCTTTTCTATGTTCTTTGTTTCTTTTTAAAAATATTACGATTTTATATCTTATATTTCTGAAATAAGTTATTTTATGCAGATCAATCTTCTCAAAGGAAAAAAAAGAAGTTTTGAACGGTTATTATTGGATAGACTGCACAAATAAATAAATAAATATATATATATATATATATATATATATATATATATATACAAGCGCGCGCTTGTTCGTAAAATACACATATGTACATAATCATGTTTGTGGCCTACAAAATTCATTGGAAGATAAGATGTTTGTCGCTAACTTCAATTAAATTATAAATTGTACTTCAAAATGTTATATGAAATAAAGCTGAAGTTTAATTCAAATCCGCAATAACATGGTTCTAGGAGATTTTTTAAATACTGCTTTACCATTTCTGCTAAAGTATGTACTAGGAAGGAAAAAGTGATTGACTATATAAAATATAACTTATTATAAAAGATTTACAATTTTTGAATGTGAATTCTATAAACTACTTATTAATAAACTAATATTAATTATGATATTGGAAGAAATGGCTGATAAGTTGACCATAACAATACAAGTTTTGAAGCATTTATGATATACTACCATGGAAATCTGCGGTACAAAATTACTGTGAAGAAGTTTCCTCTTATTGTTTAGTTTTTGCCATTATCCGTTCAACGCGAAATTTTATGTTAGGATGTATCTAATGAAAGTTGCAAAAATTCAGTTACCCATCATATCCAGAAATGTGAAGTAAAGCTTTTTAATATTAGTTTAAAATGGCGTACTTCAGATTTCCAGCTCTTGCTTTTCACTTTCTTCAATTTACAACGAAAGGACATTGTGCTTTAATTTAATTAAACGGCAATTCTTTCTACATACAGCTTACAACTGGTTCTGAAGCTACTGATGAATTTCAATTATATTTTATGCTATAATTAGATTGTTATGATTCAATATGCTATCACAGTGCATAAGTACTTTTATAAGGCCTTTACTAATGGCCAGTTAAAATCACAATTTTCTTATGGATTTTATTCTGAGAGTTTTAAAATACAAGGGTTTTATATAGATATAAAATGTACTGGCCACTAATATAAAAAAAAAAAAAATTAAACGTACTCTTCGAAGGTGAATGGACTAATACAGTGGATAATAAACTCCAATACATTAAAGATACGGTATTTATGTGGATTTTTTATGAGAAAAATTCACCGAAGGAAGTACTCCTGTGTCAATTGCGATTAGAACATACCAGAACTACTCACTGATGTCAGAAGAAAATATGTCACTCTGTGTGCGATGCAACTGCCGCTTGATTGTGCATCACATTCTTATAGACTACATATGTTATGCGGCCTTGGATTTCAAAGAGACATTCGTCGCATCCTAGGAAATAATTAGACTGTGCTAGATTGGGTATTGTTACTGATAAGAAGTGTCAATATATTTCATAAGATTTAGTGATGGCCAACCATTAATTTTGATTTTATTTTGTTGTTTGTGTTACTTATTTCTTCCTAATGGTTACGTTTCTTTCATTACATTATTTGGTTTTGATTTTACTATTTTCATATATTTTTAATTTAGTTTTAACGATGTTTTATTATTATTCTGATATCCGAGATGGAGTTTTTTTTTTTGTTAATTTTTTGACCCGGAGGACGATAACACAAAGGCGTTTTTCGCTCGAAGGAAAAGGAAAAAAGAAAAACGTTTTTAATTAATTTTTAATAGTCAATTTTTAAAATTTATTTATTTATTTACACCAAATATATCTTTCCGGGTGATGATTATGCAAAAGCATTTTTCGCCCAGAAAAACCTTCAAAAAAAAAAAGTTTTTGAAATGATATTGAAGCGAAATTTTGGTAGAAATCCTGAATAATGATCAAAATTATTCAAGTTCTTAATCAATGGGTATGTGCTGTTTTTAAAAATTCGTGAAAAATACGTTAATATGTTATTTAATACCTCTGATGATACTAAACCAATTACCGATGTAAAATAATCCAGCAATTAGAAATCATTTGTTTTTTTCATACAAAATTACTCATCCTAATTCGTTTTCTTTCATCATCAGTTTTTAATTCTTCTTTCATAATAAACACTTATTTTTTCTTTAGAAGTTAAGATTTAATATTTGTGAAGCCTGTGTTTAAATGCGCTTCAGAAAAATGCAGTAACCAAGAAACTTTGCTTTGAATGTAGTTAAGTATTAGCAAATACGCTGAAGTATTTCCTTTTGTACAATTATTTGACAATAAAATACAATTTTTTGTCAGATTAGGTTGAGGGCAGTTCCCGCAGTTTTGATGTGTTATTATAGCGGAAGTTTAAATCAGAGCTGATTAACAAGATCTGAGCTAACTTGCTAATAGTTTATTGTTGTAATTAAATTTATGTTGACTTCTAATACGGTTATATTTTTTTAGAATTCTGTTTAATCTATTAATATTATTATTATGAAGCACAGAATCCTTACAATTTTATAGAACACCGTTAAAATGATATTTGTTGAGGAGATTTTTATAAATAAATTGGTTCACCAGTTTCTTACATTGTTTTTCGTTCTTACAACATTAATTATAAGTTTCCTTAAAATCTAACACACACACGTGCACGCGCGCATACACACACAGAATTATTAAAATAAATATATTCTCTTAAGTGTTAATAGTTAAATTTCCTTTTTTTTTTTCACATGATTTTGTGTTTCATATTGTTGGACTTACCCCGTTCCTTTTTAATTTAAACTGCCGATAAAATACTGTATTCTGTTAATATAGACTGTTTAATTGAATTTTTAATAATCGAAATGAAACGACTGGCACTAGATAGGGAATCTTGGAGAGCTGCATCAAACCAGTCAGTAGACTGAAGACAAAAAGAATTGAATTTTTGTGTCTTACAGCTCTAAAAATACATGTTGGCAATACATTGTCAATAAATCGATGAACGTTGTGTGTAAAAGTCTTAGAAATGTGAAAAAGCAAATTCTGCTGATTCATCAGAAACATACATGTGCTTTTCAACTCTGTAGTAGACTTTATTTAACTGTACCCTTTTTCCTTGGTAGTATGAATAGTAAGGGAATAATGTTGGTGAGGTAGGTTGTATAGGCCTACAAGTAGGGTTTTATCATCCTCGTTACGTCTTCTATTGAAAACTTGCTGCCATTCCTTATGTTCTTTTAACCATTATTTTACTTTATTCTCATTAGCAAATCAATTAAGTAGTTACCCATTTTTTTATTCAGAACGATAAGTAATGTTATACAACTTCAAGGATAGGTTATTAAAAAATTACGTACAGTTTTATTTATATTAATTTTAATTTTACATAACATAAAATCAAAAAACATTAATATAATCTATTTTATAGATTTTATTTTTTAGTTTCAGTTTTGGTTTTTTCGAAAAGGAGTCGTAATGTTACAAAATGAGAATTTAAATTCTACTAAGTCGATCTGTTCTTAGGTTTTTTCCACTTTGGCCCGTATATCTAAATGTAAAGAGTACTTGACAGAAATCTTCTGACAAGATGTTACGGAACCAATTCAATGACGCATTCGAAGCATAATTTTACCCATTTTTCCTTTCTTAGTTTCATTTACCCACATCGGTTTCCTATATTCCATCCTACAAAAAGTATAAAAATCACAATGTGGTTGATGTATTAGTCTGTTGATGTAGTCATTATTAATAGTCAAGATTTCATCAGGTAAACAATGAACACTTTTTATTTTTTTATTTTTACTTGGGTAAAAAATTGTTTGGGAGATCGGGTTAGTAATTTCAGATATTTTTAGTTTTTTTTTTTTGAAAGTGATTAAATTCTTTGTAGTTTACAGTTTAAGTTCAACTTCAGCTTCAAAATAATGAAAATAAAAGATAATGTTTAAAAATGTGATGAAGGTAATCAATAAATAAAATATTTCGCTATCAAAATAACGTAAAGAATAGAGAGTACAGTAATATTCAGTTAATGATTAGACTATATAGATGATATTGTGTACTGTTTACAAGAAAACTGCTGGCTAATAATTTTCTCGCAAAAGTTATTATACGTTTACCCTTCGGTTGTAAATACATGTAATAAATATATGTATTTTTTAAAACTTCATTTCACTCGCTATTTACTTCAATTATCATTGCTCATATTTCGCACCCAGCTTTTTAAATTGTTCGTATGTTAGTTCTAAGCTTTCGTTAAATTTTAAAAAAATCTGACTGAAACCGGATGAAATTTTTTCTGTGACGTTTACTAAAATAAAAATCCATTTTAGCTTTTTGCCTATCAATTTTTATTACAAAATTACGAGCGTGTATGTGTATGTGTGTGTAATATATATATATATTTATATATAAAAGCTGATAACACAAATGTGACTTTCCCGACACGCGGCTAAATCCAATTTATCCGGCAATATTTCACAACTTACATAGAAAAAATTTCTTTTCTATGTAGCTGATGTAGCCGCGAAGCTTAACGCACGAGATACCGAATCAACCGGGCGATCGAGTTCGGGGACCCAACCAGGCCGAGTTGTTTTTATACTTAAAATGTTATTCATTATTTAATTCTATAGCTCACCTGTGACGTCACAACATAGCAGTAATTTAGAGTATATTTTGGAGTGAGGGTAGGATTTTGCAAAACTTTTTTTGCGGATATTTTAATTTTTTAATTAACAGATGTGTCTAAGAAAAATATGACCTTAATTAGGCGAAATCTCGGTATACTGAAGGTGACCTAACTATGGATGATCTTACTTTACAGTCTCACCTCCTTGTTGTGTTAGTCGAAAATTTATTGTCATCATTGCCTCACAAATAGAAGTAATCTCACCAAATTTGGCCAAAATCACTCGAATAGCTATAGAGATATAAGGTGATTTAGAGGCCAACACCAAACATACGAACATTAACATACGGAAAATTTCCATCTGATTTTTTGGGTTTCTTTGGTGACAAAATGTCAAGATGCGTTAAAAACCTCTTGTGCCCAAATTGGAATGATTACAGTACTTTTCCTTCTGGAGCTACTTTCCCTGTTATAACACGCTATCTAGACGGAAAGTTATACATTTAATATTTTGACAATTAAATAATCAATAGTGAGCAGATGCGATTAAGAATAGAAAGCAAAACAGAGAAAAACTGCTATATACGAAGCGTGTTTTTAAAGTAAGTACCGTTTTGAAATCAAGCCGATGCAGCGCTGCGGTCGGTGTCTTGCACATGCGCA
>JAAAKQ030087257.1:0-14837 GCA_010016005.3 Zanna intricata
TCGAAGACGAAAATTGCACTTTTCTAGGCAATTTTCTAGTTTTTCTAAAACGTTTTCAGGCATATGTTTATTGAAAAATTTTTTCTTATTTTTAGATATAGAATCGGTTTCCGAGAGATTGCCGTGCAGTTTTGATACACTCTGTATAAAAGACTTTTATCTCGTATAATATGGCAAATATTTTTATTTTTTATTTGTATTTTGTATATTAATATGATTATACTCCTTTTCATACATAAATTTTATATTTTATGATGCTCAATAATCAACATTTTTAACGATTCTTTTAAACAAAGTAGATCCTCGACTCCATAACCGCTTAATTTGGCTCATAAGAAACAGACCAATAAATATTATTTGTTTAATAGTTACTAGCGATTAAATTCAAATTAATATTAGACGGTCTATCTTAAATATTATTTTATAATAATTTATTTATAACAACATGATCTTCAAATTAATTTGATTATTTCAAAATAATTTTTATTATTATTCCTATTTAGGATAGCTTGTTTAATGTATTTTTAACGAAAATTCCACATATCTACCGGGAATTAAACTTACACAAATTTAATCTAGAATGCAGTTATTGACTGAGGAAGCAAAATCCTGTTTTAACTCTATCTTTTAACACTTGATCTATTTGTTTTGACGAAGTTGCAAACGTACACAGTAAAATGATAGGTCAAACGTGTTTTCAATTTTTTTTTAAACTTTCAAACAATTTCTACACGTTTTTTTTAATAAAATTGTCAATTTTAAAAGGTTTATTTTTTTCCATAGATAGGGTTACGGGGAGGTAGGCTGGAGAGGAAATTTCCGACGCCAAACTATTGCTGCTGACAAAAAGAATATGAGGACAACCCCAAATATTTTTGACGGAAACTACTTGCGTCGATTCAAGTCTATCTCGAAGTAGGATTGCGTATCAGGTCATTGAATCACGTTATACACCATCTTTAAATCAAAATTTCATATTTAACACCACTCTCGTTCTATTATGCAATATAATGCTTTTCTCAGTGTATTATTAAATGCTTTGGTTTTTAATAAGATTGCCCGACATCTTACTATAAAAAATTAATGAAAAAATGGAAAAATTCCGTAGTCAATTAGGATTGATAATAATTGTAGTAGAAATTATGTAGATGGACAACTGAATATAAAGATAGGAAGAGAAAAGATTACTGAAGTAGAAGAATTTTGTTATTTGGGAAGTAGAATTATTAAACATGGACGAAGCAAGAGCGATATAAAATGCCAAATAGCACAGGCGAAACGAGCTTTCAGTCAGAAATATAATTTGTTTACATCAAAAATTAATTTAAACATCAGGAAAACATTTCTGAAAGTATACGTTTGGAGCGTAGCTTTATACGGAAGTGAGACTTGGACGATCAGAGTACCTGGGAACAAATGATTAGAAGCTTTTAAAATGTGTTATAGAAGAATCTTAAAATCAAATGGGTGGAAAAAAATGATAAATGAAAAGGTGTGCGGCAAATCGATAAAAAAAGAAACATCTGGAAAAATATAGTTAAAAGAAGAGATAGATTTATAGTCCACATATTAAGACATCATGGAATAGTCGCTTTGATATTGGAGGGACAAGCAGATGGAAAAAATTGTGCGGCAGGCAAAGGTATGTAAAACAAATCAAACATCTAGGAGGTATGCCGAAGCTGGTCTAGTGGTTAACGCGACATCGCAAATCAGCTGATTTCGAAGTCGACAATTCTAAGGTTCAAGTTCTAGTAAAGGTAGTTATTTTTATACGGATTTGAATACTACATAGATTAGATTATTTTAATACCGATGTTCTTTGGTGGTTGGGTTTCAATTAACCACACTTCTCAGGAGTAGTCAACCTGAGATTGTACAAGACTACACTTTGTTTTCATCCACGCATATCATCCTCATTTATCCTCTGAAGTAACACCTTACGATAGTTCCGGAGGCTAAAACAGAAAAAGAGAGGAGGTATACCGAAATGAAAAGACTGGCACTAGGTAGGTAATTTTTGAGAGCTGCCCATCAAACGAGTCAGTGACTGAAGACAAAAAAATAATAATAATAATAATTGAGTTCGTATTTTTTCTAAATTTTAATTATCAGTTTAATAAAATTATTTTATAATACAATAAATATACAAGCCTGCGTTGATATTGATATACACGCTATTTTATGTATGTATAAGAAATATAGAACGTTAGATTTTAGGATCAGAATAAAAACTCTTTAGATTTTACAAGTAAAACATAACAACAAAAACTTCTCTTCTTTTGAAATGGACCGCCTAAAAACTAAGAACGTTGTCAAGGGAACTTTTAAAAGCGTTAGAATGTTTTTCCGCTCGACAAAATGATTTGAGCTCAAACTCTCCCACAATCACCCAATTCTGTTTTCCCCATTTCTCCTACAATATTCCTCTCTCTTCCACAACTCCATAAAAGCTGACTAACCATCATTCATTCTAACCATCAAATAAATCAAACCGATTCTAAAGTTTAGTATTGCTTGTTCGTAAAATTAGTAACATAGTACACTCATGGATATATATATATATACATTTACCAACTGAATAGCAAACTAAAAGAGATAAAATTAGACAGTGTGGTCGTACAAAGAACAAATAGGCTACTTAACAAAGTAAAATAGAAATTATGTTATTTTGATGACGTAATTTAAGTAACCAAAACAATTACAATGAATCGTGTATAGAACTTTTTGAAAATGAATTACTGAATTACATTATCTGTCGTATTATATAATATACTTAAATACAGATAACAAGGATTTTAGTGCAATTAATATACATAAAATTAATAACAAAATAACCGAGCCCATGCAATATTTATCATGTGTTTTAAAGTTACACACACATACAATAATGTGAAAATTTAGTGAGGGAATTAAAAACTGAAAACGTTTTTTTTTTTTTCATAAGGGCAATAAACAAAAATTACGTTTTGAAGCAATTTTTTATGGAATATTTTTATTTTTTATTTCTTTGTATTATATATTCTTATCTAAATATGATGTTTTAGCTTGATTAAATCAGTTAAAAAGGTTAGAACAAATTTTCAGAATAATAAAATGGATAAAAAAAATGATTGTTTAGCATTCGTAAAATATACAATCTGTTGATCCGATATTTGATAAATAAAAAATTTGAGTATTTCTTATACTCTATATTTATGAAATTAATACTATATTTTTCTAACAATATTCAATTCTATCATTCCAGAAAATAGAAATTTTTATTTTTTTCTACTAGAAAAAACTATTTTTAAAATATTTCATTATTTTTTGTATTGGAACGAAATATCGAACGAATAGTTAAATTCATTCGTTATAGAAGGGTATTTCCGTTAACAACTATATAAAAGATTTTACAATCAGTATATTTAAATTTTCATTAAATTATTTCTTTTGAAAAAAAAAATATTAATACTCTTATGTAAGATTTTTAAGTAAGATTAATTTAACGAATAATATTTAATGAATATTTTGCATTCTTATTTTATTATAAATATAAGTAGTTTAAATTATTTTTTTAAATCTTTATTTAAATTGGACTGTTTTTATTTTCACAAAATATTAAAATTATTTTTTCATATAGATATAATTATTTTTGTATGATGAAAAATAAATTTTGTAACTAACAAAAGTTAATAACTAAGTTACCAAGTTACTAACTAACTAATCCTGAAAATTAAAAATATATAAACTGCATATTTAAATTGAATAATGTTATTTTAAGATATAGAAATAGTCTTTATAGAAAATACTTAACGTACTACACGATAATAAATCAATAAATGAATATTAAATATATTGTGAAAAATACAATTAATCATATTAAATTAATAAATAACGAAATACCCGTTAAAATTAATATTAACCCTCACCACCTTGATTGGAAGTATTATTAATAATAAGATTCAACCGAGGCAACAGAAGGAAAAAGTTAGAGAGCAAATATCTTATCCTGCGATAGATGCTGTTGACACAATAACTGAGACTACCAAACAGAAAATATCACCAAAACCCGCTATTGCAAAACACGCTAGCGGTGAGTTGTACAAAGTTAAAGAAGCGTCGAAAAAAACCAAATTCGTTGCTCCGACGTCAGCCACACAGAGAAGGAGAGTATGGAGAGAATGCTCAAAAACACTGAGTGTAGTGGACCAATGGAGGTGGAAGTGAGAGATGAGAAATCTTTGGACGTAGATGCTACAGTACATGCATCTACAGAGCTTCCAAAAGCCCAAAGAACTATTACAGAAAGAGCGGGCACATCAACCGCCCCATATTTCGATCTGGAAGCCGAAATAAGAAAGGCTATTAAAGAATGCCTAGAGAAGGTGAGAGTTGAAAATTTACCACCCTCACAACATAACGTCTCAACTGATGTTAGTAGAAGAGCATCGCTCACATCTGGAATAGAGGATTATGAATGTTTGAGATCTCAAAAACACTTTCATCAGAGATAGAGGCTATAAGATGAATGGAGAAAAAATCCAAGAAAGTCTGGCCAAAAGGAAAGCCTAGGAAGTAAAGTAGCAGACATTGAAAGTCAATGAGTAGAGTTTTAATATAATTATGGAACATCTAAGGAAAATTTCTTTTATTACAAGTAACAGGTTTACCTTTTCTTTCCCTTTTTGAGTAGAAGGGGCTAATGACCTGAGTAGTCGATGCCCCTAAAACTCCAAAATAAAAACCCGTGGCTCTGCTGGATCAGCTATCGGGTGCCGCCCCTTGTTGATGGGGTTGGCTCATCAACTATGGGTTGGAAGGCAGTGGGGAAATAAAATATCTTGGGTGAAAAGAAAATCAGTGAAGATGCTCAACGGCCCAGAAGGCGGAAGAGGAAAGACATTCCCAACGGCAGAGACAGGCTAATGAGATAACCCGAAAAAAATTCAGGGTAGATAGATCTCCGTAAGGAGGTGGAGAGAAACCAATCTATCTAGGAAAAGGAAACTCTGATTAGAAAATCCACTGGTACTCTAGATTGAGGGTTGGGCGTGGTGTTAACAGCTCTACCTCGTGAAAAGTATCTCGTTACGAAACCCAACGAAAAATCCTGATTGATAGGATTGTTGGAATAAATACTGGAAATGAAACATGGCAAAATATTTAAGGACATGGAGATAAAACTTGCTATGTGGAATGTGGGAAAAATGTTACAAACCGATGTTACATTTAAATGTTACATTTCCTCTTGAAACTTAGTTACATTTAAAATGAAAAAAAAACTTAGTTACATTTAAAATGGAAAAATGTTACAAACCGATGTTACATTTCCTCTTGGAACTTAGTAATTTCCTAGGCGATTTCATACACAAGTTTCAAGAGGAAATAGTTGCCTTACAGGAAATAAGATGGTACGGACAGGGCAGATTAGATAAGACAAAATTAGACAGGACGGATTAGAGCAGGAGGTTACAGAGCGATCTGCAAGTCCTGGGTGTCAGACAGTAATGGAAAGAAGTATAAAAAGTATGTTTGGAGGCGTGTCGTACGGGAGGCCAAGGTTTACATTGGACTGTAGCGCTGGTGAAAGAAAGAAGAAGAATTAATATTAAAAACCTAAAATGACGGAAATTATTCAACATTTTCTGTATAATAAATCATATTAAGTACCCCTAAGTCTAAAATTTCTTGGTTGATTTTCAGTATATTATCAGGTTTATTTCATATAATATCAGCAGAATTTTAAATTCATTAAGTTTTTCTTGTGCTAATTTTTTTTTAAATTCTCATCGGCTTGCCTGGTAATCAAGGAGATTACAAAAGGTACCAATTAACTTTCATGAGCCTTTCAATGAATTTTCATTGATACGTACTTTCCATTGATTGTATTGTATTGTATTGATTGTATTATTTGAAGAAATCCATCTTCAAGTAATCTTCAATCTTCACTTGAAGATGGATTTAACTTCATTCCCTTGCCAAAATTATAATACTGTACTTAACAATAATAATGAAAATGATTATATTTTTGAAAAAGAAAAATGTATTTTTTTCTTGGAAAACATACTTTTTTTTATAAATTACCAGATAAAGTTTCCATTTAAGATCTATTTCCATTTCAAGATCTAAATTCATTCTTTTGTCTAACGTTTATTTAAAAAAAAAAAACCATCAAATACTAATTATCGGGTAAACGTTTTTTTTTTTTTTTTTTTTTTTTTTTTTACACAATTAGTTAATTATTCACTGATCCGTCGGAACTGTGAATAGATGAAATAAACGATCATAAATATATTGACGGAGAAAAGCCCAATAGTAATTAATCCTGTACATACATTTAGTTCTTAGAAGTCTTGAATTTAAAAAAAGTCAGTGGAATGTAAATGCCATGTAAAAAATTTAAAATTAAAGAAAATTTGTATCTCCTTCCCAGACCCAATAAGAGACGACTATGCTCCTTCGAGCTTCTTACACAGTCTAATTCTAACTTTAAAAATTAAATAAAAATCCTTAAAAACTATTTTTTTTTTTTTTTTTTATTTCCGATGAAATAAGGTAGACAGAAATAAAGGTAGACCTCTACAAAGAGGTCTACCCATTTACTTTTTATTGTTAATAAATCGTATAGCATTACTAACTCGTATACAAGAATCATATTATCAAATTTAAAGATTGTACGCACGTCCATTTCATAAGTATTCAGCAAAAATAATCAACACTCACACACCCGTATATAGCTGTAGATTTTACCTCAACTTTTTTTTTATTAGCTTTAGAAAATGCAAAAATTGGTAATAAAATTTTTTATCTATTTATAATACTTTCTCACATAATAAACGCGAAAATAAAAATACTCTTTTTTCTTCATTTTTAACCCTCGTTTTATTAATTTTATTTAGAAAATTAACAGGCATTTTGGATGTTTTCATAATTTAATAAAATTAATTTTGGGGGCATTTTTATTATCAATCAATACTAAAAAAAAAAATTAGAATTTTTCAAATTCCTTATCCAATACTCATTTACAATTATTATTGAAAAATAGTATTAAAATTAAATACTCTTTCGACAATACTTCTGAATTTTTAATTGAAATTATAGTTAGAATTTAATTACATTTTTCCATAAATTAAACTCAAAAAATCTGAATAATTTCTAGTGTTTTTATACAAAAATTTAAATGAAATCTTTCGGTAGTCGAAATTCTAAACTTGAAACATTCAGCAGACATTTTCGGACCGATACTGGTTAAAAGGAACCTTATTTCTTTAATTGTATGTTTAAAACATTGATTCTTAAATTTTTTTCATTGAGAACTCACATCGTCCTCATTGCTTTTCTAGAATTCCCAAAATTTTTAAATTTAAAAAATTTTTTAATTTACTATCTGTTAAAATAATAACTGCCACTGCTTTTTTAAGATACGCTCTTAAAAACAGCAATTGCAATTATTGTTTTTAAACGTGGCATTTCCTATTTCCGAGTTCTCTCTTTATCTGTTTAGCCTACGGAACTACCGTAAGATATTACTTCAGAGTATGAACGAGGATGATGTGTATGAATGTGAATGAAGCGTGGCCTTGTACAATTTCCTATTTCCGAGTTGAAAATTATATTTTAAATGAGAGCAATCAAAACGCATATTTAATCATATTTGGAAGTATTTGTATTAAAATTGCTTTTAAAAAAATTACAATTATATAGCAACAATACTGACAGCATAGTCAATATAAAAAAAACAATAATTAAACAAAGTTTAATTTTTTAAACAAAGTTTAAAAAATTACACTTACATTAATCTGAAAGATGAATCTAATGTGCTTTTTACCCAATTTTTTGTGGGTCTTCTAGCATCCATTCTGAAGGCTACAGCGCACACAAGGTGGAATTATTCTCCACTTTAAGAACGAATGATCTAAAGTATTTAATTTACTTAGAAATACAGTCTGCTATTCTATATTATTAAACATTTAATTCAAACTAAAATTAAGAAAATTTAATGAAAAGTGGATCACCTTTTTAAGGAAACAAAGTATGACCGGAATGAATTTGGTTTTATAGATAAATAATAAGGTTATTTTATAGTTGATTTAATTAAATTACAAAACTACTTCCTTCATTCTAAGAAAATAACTCGATTAATCATATAACATATCATAAAAATATTCAATGTGTTGTGTATATGCGAGTCTATTTGTTTTCTACATATACTCACACAAACGCAGAACACATTATAAAATTTTTCTTAAACTTTATCTGATTCATACAATTAAGAATATCTAAAAATAAATAAATATAGTAATTTTTTTAATGAGATAATAGTTGTGCTGGTTACCGATGATTAATAAAATCATATATGCATATATATGTATATATCAAGAATATTATTTGACCTTAGCGGCCCCATTTCCCACTATCATTGAAGAAAGGTCAATCAGATATAAAAATACATAAAATTCATGTAGTTATACATGCATATAACTACGCCAATTATTTTCTAATAACAAAAAAAAAAATTATTTCACAAAATTATCCAATTTTATACAATATATTTATACGTATTAATTTTAATAATTAAATAACAAAAGAATAATTAATAATACTGATATTTTATTAAAATTATAATTGCGTTAAGATTATTTTCTGTGAGCATTATAGAACCGTAATTTTTTCTAGTTGGAAATATTAAAAGAGGCATTTATAAAATACAATTGTAATAATAAAATACTGTGCTTGATAATTTTTTTTTTGCAATATTTTACTTAATTGCAGATTACCACATTGTTAAGTTCCTCTTCCTCTTACCTTACCAAGAAGAAAAGCGAACCAAAACTAAGAGAAGAGTCCTTCCGGCCACGGGTGAAGGTTTACAGTATTGTAACTCGCTTATAGCCGGTTTATGGAAAGATAGGCGAATGACGAAAAGAAGATGACGACGAAAAAGAAGAAAAGAAGAACTACGCCACGACGAGGTTCCAGCAGAGAACCTGAAGGAAGAGCAGCCAAACCGAAGAAGATGCCAATCTTCTCCTTACCTACTACCCATTTTCCTACACACACTTACAGTTTACTTCAGCCAGCACATGCAACTTCCTCCGGAAAGGGAAGAAGCATTGCTTCTGCCAAATATTAGGGCCCCGAAAGGCACTAGCACAGAAGTTTGTGGACGGACTGAAGGGGAATCACGCCCGGAGCACCGGACTGTTGCACGCCCAACCTCCCGAATTCAGTCTCAGTATTTCTCCAAACGCCCAAAGGAACGAAACGCAAATACCAAAGCCCTCTACTAAAACCCCTAAAAGATAATTAAAACCCCTAATTAAAAATAATGACCCACCCTATAAAAAGAAAGACACAGCAGCAAGGGACATCAGTCCAGGCTCTGCGAATTGTAGGAAGGAAATGAAAGCCTCCCGCCACCTTGCATTCCGTTCCATATAAGAGAAAGACTTATTTATATAAGAAAGCAACATTCAATAATGATATCTGCTTTTAATTATAATTAAAATATGATTTGGTCTTACCACTGAATCAAATTTAAGCTATATTTCACATAAATACCACATCTATACCAATTTTTCTCCTATTATTTTCTTATTATGTTGCCATTTTCGTAAAAAGAATAAAAAATAATTGCCAAAAATTCAGAACAAGAAAACTAATAGGATAAACAAACGTCGTTTAAAGTCGTTACAAAAATAAAAAAAAAAAAAATTAATGAATCTTTTAAACTGGTGCCGACTTCGAAAGTAAAAAGTTAATGAACTGACGTATTATTTTTTTTTTTAAATATTCTGAAGTTTATTATTATATTTTTTTTTATTACAAATAAATAATTTTAAAAAAATTTTCGCGTTTATAATTGCGAAATTTAAAAAAAAAATAAAAATGAGATATGGAAAAAAACAAGCTGTCCGTAAGACACGAGATATTTGCAACTTTGTAAAAAATTGGAAAAGAATATAAGGAAATAAAGATAAGTAACTACCAGATACTAAAGTGAGCTAAGGCTGAATAAAATTTTTTAAATATTTATCATTATTATTATTATTTGATTTAAAAATGTTTAATTATTATTTTTTTTAAATCGTTATGAAAAAATAAATATGAAAATGACTTCAGGCTATATATTCTAATCATAACTTTAATTTTATTCCAACATAAATAATAGGAGTAAAATTAATTTTTTTTTTTTTAATCATTAAATTTAAAAAATATACATCTAGTGACGTCATCTAGAAGAAATGACATGGTGCTGATTATAGTATCAACGTCAGATGTAACAAAACATAATTTCTTAATTTCTCCATATACAAATCTAAATATTTTCAGCGATTTATTCTACAAAAATTACATGTAATCATGTTTAATAGTTTTCTTTCTTTATTAACATTAGGAACAATTCTTTTCAAGAATGTTTATATTGATACAAATATTGTATTAACGGAATACAAGAAACGTTTTAACTAGAGCATGATTATCAATTTATGTATGACACCTGAAACGAAGATGTGATGTAAATGTTTGTTTTTCTATTAATTGATATTTCATTGCGTTAAAAATATTTTTGCTTTCTGTTTATTGAGGTAAATATATCAAAATTAGTATTTAAAATTTATAAAGTACTAGTCAAAACACTATTCAGCAAAATTTAATTAAATACACAATAATTCTAAAACTTTCATCTTCTTCTGATGAAAATAAAGAAAGCCTGAAAAAGTACTGTTGACATCATGTCGCTGTGTTGTTACTCTGTAACCTGATATACATAAATAAATTCTTGTAACCCAAAGTAACAAGTAAATTTAATGATTTTATATGAAATCTGATTTCAATTTTTTTTTTTTTTTTTTTTTTAAATAAGACCCAACTAATTTTTACTATTACATTTATTATTATACTACATTTATACATATATTATTTATACTAATAGCAGTTCTAAAAATTTTTTAAACAAAAGATTGGGGGCCGAAAAACAAACTATTTTATTTTTGGCGTAAAATAATTTTGTTAAATGGGTAAGAGAAACATAAAACTTTTAAACAAAATTTTTAGAGAATTTGTCTCTGAATAAAACTATATGAAGAAATCGCACCTCTGCTTCCTTTGACTTTAACTTGTCCTCACGCGATAACCCATACATCACTTCAATACATTATCAGAGGGACAGCCATTATTTTATATAACAAGCAGTCATATAGCATAGTATGTATTTTAACTTCATTGAGAAGGTATCTTCTTATGTCCCACAAATATTTTAAAAACCCTAAATTTTATTTTCTACATCTATTTTTTAAAATGTAAAGCTGATATAGCATTCTAAATATTTAATATGTGAAACCTATTCGATCGGTTTGTTTTGCAAAATTTTATTCATCTTTTCGGGTCTTTACCCCAGAAATTCAAAAACTTTGTTTTATTAAATGATATTTTAAAATTATATTTACTAAATATGTTATTAAATTCATACAAATATCTCTGTAAAGCTTTTTTGAGGGCTATATAATAAGCTTATCGTCCCGTAAAGCGTACTGTATTTAAAAAGGATAGGATAGGATTGTTTTATTAGTAATTATACCGTGTACAAGAGAAGACGTAATCATTAGAATTCACTGGTATAAATATATCTGTCAATCTAAACAATTATCACTTAGATTATTTTTTTCTCCCACTTTATTATAATGTAAATGCATTATATTTAATTATTTATGTAACTTTGATTAAATTTGATAAATATAGTTTGTTTCAGTATTTTATTTTTTTTAAATTTAATATAATTTTTTTTTTTCATTAAAAAAAAAAAGATGAAATTTGATCCGATTGACGCAAGACGAATAGCTAGTATAACGTGATTAGCAATATGAAATTAAAATATAAATAAATAAATACAAAATATAATAAAATTAAAAGATTTAAAAAATAACAAATATTCTGTAATAAATATATAAAGACAAAGATAAAGAGAAATGTAAAAGGAGAGGTTGAAGATAATTTGAACAAAGGAATCTAGTGACGCTGATAATAGGTTTGATTGAGGATAGAATGCGGGGCCCACATGATTATAATGATTATATAACCGGTAAGATGTTGGCAGACAAAATCTTTTAGACACAAGATAAAACCGTAATGAAAAAGTAAATATATATCTAATTCCTATAACTTAAACACTATTTCACAAATTAATACTGTTTATTATTTATACAATACACTCGATTTATATTATTGCTGATTCAGTGCGGCAATTTTATTTTTAAATGAACAAAATATAAATATTATACTTAATTTATAATTTGAGAAAACGGTACCATAATTTTGTTATACGCAAATCTCTTATACGTTTAACAGCTTAAAATACTAAATGTAATTCTTAAATAAATTATTTTTTATTCACATTTGACTCTTGGATTAAATGAACCGATTTCAATCATTCGTTTTTTTTTCTTTTTATAAAGAATTCCTTCCCGTGAATCTAATATTAGTTTCATTCACATAACTTAAAAGTTTTTAAAATTTTTTTGTTGAAATGATAAGATTTATGATTTGCCATGATATTTCTCCATTCATTACGAAATTTAAAATTAACGTCTAATTTTATGATATTTTTATATTCATTAACATTAACATAATTATTATTGCTTAGTATTGGGAATGTAAAGTCATGTGAACTGTAAAAAAAAATTTCATTGAAAAAAAGAGCTGATAAATTATTTTTTGCATTAAATGGCCTTAAATATTAAATTTAGATTTCATCATTATTTTAAATATTGTTTTAGTAGAAAATGACAGGTTAATAAATTTATATTTTGTTGAATTCAAAAGAGCATTTTAGTTGATGCTCAGTAATATATATATTTTTTATTAAATTTAATCCATTACGTTTTACTTTAATTTATAATACCGTTTTTTTACAAAAAAAAAATAAATGTAAATTACATAACCATTTTTATTTCATCTACGGCAGATTTTTTTCCCTAACAGGACACTATTTTTGTAGATCTACCCCCATTTCAAAGGAAACTAAATGAATGTTAAACAAAATACAAAGAAAAAACTTTAATTTTTTTTTTAACTTTCAACTTTTTGAAGTTGATGGCCAATGAAATAATTTATTTATTAATTGAAGTTATCAATTAATTGAAATTAAATAAAAAGTCGAATACATATAAAGTTTTTTTCTATATTTTGGTTTAAATTACTAATTCATATGTTCTTTCTCTTAGCAGTAATAAAAAAAATCCCTTTCGGCACGCCGGAAGACGGAGGTAGATTTCACCGGGGAAAAATAGGGGTAAGAGAACTCAGGTTGTACGAGCTCGTATCTAACATTACTTTCCATGTTTTACAGACACTACGTTTTGTCATTACACTACAAGCTGTTGCTAAATTTATCAGTAATTTAACAGTTTGAAGGAATATTTCGGATCAGGGGGAGGGCAGCCTCTCGTGTGTAAATGCTACAAATTTATTAAGAGAGAAGACAAACACTTCAAATTCACTCAATTCGACAATGGTTTCATAAATAAAAAAATTTCACATATTTACGATATGGAAAGACTCATGTTCTTACAATTCCAACAATATTTTGGTCATTCCTTGCCGTAAGGGTTAGACATATCAAAAATCGTTACAGACAAAGGTTTTAGATAATATTTAGAGGACTAACGATCACTTTAAACGGATTCGATCCTGTGCTTATTACGGGAGTTATGATTTTTTTTTTTTTTGCACATGAAACCCCATTTTTTCCACCCCTTGGGGCAATAGTTGGTGCTATAAAAAATTTTTACTTAGATAGGATTTAGGCCCTTATTTAAGGAATAGTAGGAATTTTAAACGGATTCTATATTTTACTTAATAAGAAAGTTACAGAGATATTTTATTTCTTCGGAAAAGTCCACAACCCCCCCATTTCCACTCCCTTTGTCCGATTTTTCCCATTAACGAACTCGACCAAGATTTTGGGTTGATATATCTTATGGATCAATTTGAAAGTGATTTGTGCAAAATTACGGCAGTTATCGTGTCTACAAGAAAGTGAATATATATATATATATATATAAACTTTTGAACTGACGGTAGTTTTTGGGTCTGGGGGATATGAAACGCGAAGAAATGTCAAAATTTTCCGGAAGCTGAAGCTTATTTTAGCATTTACTGAAAGGATTATTACATTTAAAGAAAACTTTAGCAAATTTATTAAACTTAATCTATTTTTCTTTTTATCTTCAGTCATCTGACTAGTTTGATGCAGCTCTCTAAGGTTCCCTATCTAATGCCAGACGTTTTATTTCAGTATACCTCATACATCATTTCATAATTTCAGTATACATCTCTAACAATTTGTTTTACATATTCCAAACGTTGCCTGCTTGCACAATTTTTCCCATCTACCTGTCCCTCCAGTATCAAAGCGATTATTCCAAGGATGCCTTAATACGTGTACTAAAAGTCTTTCTCTTTTTCTAAATATTTTGGACTATATTTTTCTAAAGCTTCGTTTTTCATCGATTTTCCGCAACACCTCTTCATTTGTCACTTTATCGACTCGTCTGATTTTTAACATTTTTCTTGTAGCAATACATGCAAAAGCTTCTAATCATTTCTTCTCAGGTACTTCGATCATCCAAGTTTCATTTCCATATAAAGCTACACTCCAAACATATATTTTCAGAAATGGTATCCTGACGTTTAAATTAATTTTTGATGTAAGCAAATTATATTTCTAATTGAAAGCTCGTTTCGCCTGTGCTATTTAACATTTTATATCGCTCCTGTTTCGTCCATCTTTAGTAATTCTACTTCCCAAGTAACAAAATTCTTCTACCTCAGTAATCTTTTCTTTTCCTATTTTTATA
>JAAAKQ030087268.1:0-14837 GCA_010016005.3 Zanna intricata
CTGAGAAGTATGGTTAATTGAAACCCAACCACCAAAGAACACCGGTATCCACGATCTAGTATTCAAATCCGTATAAAGTAATAACCATTCTGTCATGAAACAATCTAACATAATTTACACTGTATTTACAAGAGAAGTTTTATACTTGAATCATAAAAAATACAATATCTAACTAATAATTATATTTTAAGAAATTATAAGATATAAATAAATTTTTTTAAAATTTTTTTTATTTTCTCTGTACACAATTGAATTCGATTTTATAGCCTAAATATTGTACTGAAATTTATTTATTATCATATGAAAATATTAAAAGATTTAAAACTATAAGAAAATTCTACGGAATTGAAGATAAAAATCTTTTTTCATAGAACTGAAAGAAGAATTTGAACATTTATTTGTATTTTATTTTTCCAAGATTTTCATATTTCCTATGCGAAGCTCTGAATTTTTTGTGAATAACAATGGGAATTATAATTTGGAATACAGTTTCGAAGATTTAACTGTCTAATTTCTATATACTTATCTAAATGAATTCGCAAGTGTAGCTTTTTATGTATGTGTGTTTGTGCGGGCACGTGTATGTTTACGTACGTATATATCATGTATGCACTAATCCCGTGCGAATTAGTAAATGAGTTTCTAAATTTCAATTCGCCACTGATTGAAAATTAACGAAAGTAATTCTACCAAAGAGAAGAGTTTAGATAAATTGTGAACAATAATTGTTCGAAGATTAAAAAAGAAAAATAATCCATGAAGATTTAACACTTTAGTAATAACTGCTAACAAGAAACAAAGAAAGACTTGATGATTAATAAAGGTAGATAAAACTTAGATATAATGATTAATAAAGGTAGATGAAACTTAATAAAGGTAGATTTTTTCTTAAATTTTGACAGCTCATACAATAAAACGGTATTAGTTTTGGAGAATATTTCTAAGAAAATCTAGTATTAAAAAACAGTAAATAATTAGAAGAAAGAAATATTTTCTAATTATTTTAGATAACTAAAATAAAGTTATTTATAAGTTTTGTAAAAATTAAAACCATATTTAAATTTAATTTCAAAGAAAATAATTTTGAAACCGCTTAATAAAATGGTTTTAAAAATTGTATTTGTTTAAATGCATTAAGTATGCCGTACTGTTTTCATAATATAGCATACCAATTATAATAGTACAATATACTGTAGCAATCATATTATTATAGTAAATACAGGCTAAAATACTTTCCAAATACTTCACTAGATTTTTTAGCACCCTAATAATTTTGTCCCGAATTTTAATTGCATGTATGTTACTGGCTTCAGTTATGAAGGATTTAACATATATAAATAACTTTCCAGGTTTTACTTTAAACTCTTCCTCTATCTTCCTGCTCCGAAGTTTGTTTGTCTTCGAAGTTTTTTATTTTTTTTAGATTCTTAAAGTTTTTTTTTAAAGAGCGAATTCATCATAATAAGCTGCTAACCTGGTTCTCTTGAACCCTTTTTTAGGCTAAAGTCACTTAATAAGTTCCAAGAAAGGAATTTGACCTTGTACTTCTCAAAGGAATATAATCCCTAATTGTAGCAGATAGAATTTTACAAAACTTTTATAATAAAAGACGGGATGTTATCATTACCACTCTTAAATTTCACTCTTAACCTCGTAGTATACTTTAAAACCTTTTCTCCTTTAAAACCTTTGTAATATGAGGAACACCTTTAGTATCTGTAATGTGATTTTACTCAATATAAATACACCTATGGAAATTAAATTGATGGAATCGGGTATTGTCTGTAAATTCAAAAAGGGTCTTCTGAAAGATTGTATTTTCTTATCAACCGCAGTAACGGAATCCTCTCCACGAATTTTATTCAGTTATATATCGTTCCTATTAGCCTTAAAAACTATCAAATTATCAGAAAAGTAATCCTCCGTTAAAGTGGTATCAAGAAAACATGCCACTGTTACAGTTATCATGTCATGTTGTTCTGCAGCCACCGACGCAAACGTTCAACAGTTTTAGCGTGAAGATCTCTAAGGTTTTGATGTAAAATACCAAGTTCGATACAACCCATTATTGATGTTAGTTTATATCATTCTCCTAGTTCAGCTTCTGATTTTTAGGTATCTTTTACATTTGGCCTTCCTTCAATGGTCGTAAAATGGTAAGACAAAAAATTCCTTAGAACTGACCACCGGCGTAATAGGTTTGTCGTAATCTTACTGTAATTCAACCACATGAAATAAATCTGTATCTTTTTCTTTTAATTTTGAGTTTGGTATAAACAATTTATTTAATATAAATAACGTCTTTTAGTAAACTTTCTATATCAGAGCCTCAGTATTTCTTTAAATTGAGACTTTTCCTAAGTTTGACAAGATGTATATTAACCACAGTATTATTATCGATAGGTTTCCTTTTTTCACAAATTTTCTAATAACCCCAGATTTCTTTGTGTACTTACGAGGTTTCACCACAATTTTCCATTCATTTACACTATGCCCTCTCTGCGAGACAACATTTGTGTTACAATCATCAGTTGTTAAGGGAATTATCTTCTCAACACCTTATTTGGCCGCTTCGCTTTCAATCCATCTTCAAGTTTTGCTGCATATGTGTACAGTTACTCTTACTGTCAAGAGCTGAACCAACATTACTTGAGGACGTGAAATCCTACTTTTCTCTCAATAAAACATTTTCGGTCCTTAATTATTTAACTGCTGTCGATGAGTCGTTAAGCTGCATTAACATTTGATTCATTTATTTCTCTAAGTTAGAAATGATCACAAACTTGAGAATTAAATCGTTAGATAAACAATTGGCTTTAATTATGATCCGATGGATGATGTTTTTTCTTCCATTTCTCATTCTATACATATTATACGCATATATGTATAAATTCTCGTTCCATGTCTTTCTCTCCTTCACATATGCTTAGTGTCTCCTGACGATTTTTAACTTAACTTATAATTAAAGCCAATTGTTAACTTAAAGCCAATTATAATTAACTTTAGCAACTTGTTTATTTTTTAAACGTGAATTTCCAGGACCAGTAATCTTGTTTGATCCCTACTGGGTGTGTATGAACATCATTAGATGAATAAATCATTACATACAAATTTGCTTAGCCCATTAATAGAGAGGAAATCATTACCTTCATCCGTAATATCCACGCATTCCAAATAAAATAATACTCCTGAAGGATCATTTCACGGCAAACGCTTCGATTAATCTTTCATACATTTCTCACATTTGACATTAGACGGTGCTATCCAAACAAAAACTAAAAATTAAATCTCACTAACCTAATTTAAAAACTTTGGGGGCCATCAGGTGGAGTATTTACTTAATAAAAAAAGAAAAAAAAAAATGTTTTTCATTTTACTATATCGGATATGAAGTTAATATATTTATAACATATATTCATGTAAGATATATTTTAACGAGAAACAAGAGAAAAGATGAAAATGATAAATGAAATCATGCCAGACCAGACCCTTTACGGTAGTAATTTTTACCATTTTAGTTCTATGACCTTAAAGAAGTAAAAAAAAAAAAAAAAATGAGTACTTCGCGACCCGACCCCCAATCATAACCTAATGAAACCTAGTTAAAACTATTTAGCTGTGTTTGATAGCGACGGTTATGAACACGCATGTTTGAAGTGTAGAAATATAACCAATTTACAGGTTTCAACTTGTGTATGAGTGCGTCTTGTAATTTGATCTGCTGAGTTATCAGTTGAAATTCACGATCTTATTAAAATGTTTGTCTGTAAAAGTTACAGCTGCAGTTCACATCTTATGGTTTAGATACGTTTTGGCTTGCTCGTCGAAGTGAGTATGGTAATTTAGTCAGAGAGGCATTGATAATAATCCTTTTCGCCCGATCTCACCCCTGTGAAAAGGGTTTCTCGTCTATGGTTGCACTAAAAAACAAATATAGTAGTCATCTTTTATCACTTGAAAACAATTTACCCTTGTGTGTTACTAACATAGGCCCCGTATAGAGTTGATTTTAAATAAAAAAACAAACGCAGCCATCTCATTAATTTTTTTTTGTTTTTAGATGTGAACTTAAAAATGTAATTTAGATGTTTATAATAAATGATTTTTACTCATTAAATGATTTCATTATTGTTACACCTGCTTTATGGTAAGCTAATGTGAGACATGGATTGCTAATCATGACACCGACATGACAGCCTTATGTTTATTATAAATGTAATCCTATGTATTTATGTATACCACAATATCACAAATGTACATAGAATAAACTATTTAATGTACCACGAGTTGTTTCATCAGTAGTGAAGTTCAATAGCTTTCACCAAACTGGTGAAAGCTGTTGAACCGGATGTGAGGTTAATATATCGCGAGCTGAAATATCCGTTATGCCCTCGAATTCCATTTCTTAACTGTTACCGGAAGGAATCCCTCAATAAAAAAAAACTTGAAAAATATTACAGATGAAAGACTATAAAATTTTATTTTTTTTATCGGAAAAATTGAATAAATTAAAAAAAAAGCTAACAATTAACTGATTTCTTAGAGTCTAAAAATAAAACAATATACTATCTTCCCTTCTTTGAACATCGGCTTTCAAAATTCAGCGCCAAATTAGAATAAAACAATCTGATGTGAATGAATATCAAATGACTTCATTGTATGCCTATTAAATTACATGCAAACATTTTTTGCTGCACTTTACTCAAATTTATCTTATTTGAAAGTGAGATATGATCCTCCAATTCTTTGCTAAGGTGGGCAGTTGCACAATTACTGAAATATTAGTTTTTATTAACATTAAATATTTATACACTTATTAATTCAACAATGTTACATGAAATATTAGGCTAGAGTAAAAGTCCCTTTATTACTCGTATTACTAGATCAGTATTATTCATATCTTATTAACAAAAGTTCATAGCTTATTAACAAAAGTTTCAGATTTCTGATGTGTCGTGTAAATAAATGTTAATAATAATTAAACTATTCAATTTATTGAACTCCTGTATACTGCTTATAAATATTAATTTACCATACGGTGTAAAGTATTTAGTCTTTATTATTAGATTATTTGGTGAGTAATCAAAAATGAAAAAGAGACAAACATTCAGGAAAAAATTAAAAAAAAAAACGTGAAGAAATATATGTTAAGAAAACGACAAGAAGATGAATGTGAAGAGGAAGAAAATGTTAAGAACAAGGAAAGAATAAAAAAATTAAGAGAAGATGATAAATATAAAGAGAGAGAAAATATTAAAACCAAAGAAAGAATAAAAAGATTAAGAGAAAATATGAATATATAGGAAGAAAACATTAAGACCAAAGAAAGAATAAAAAGATTAAAAGAGAATAATGAATATAAAGAGAGAGAACATTTGAAAACTGAAGAACTTATACACAACTTAAGATGGGACAGGATCCTTTAATGCGTACTTACACCGTTTTGACTGAAGGATTTTCCCAACATGCTTGTTCTGTTCGGAGGTCGACACGGCCGAGCATGCTTTATTTGCATGGCAAATAAAGCATGGCAAGGTTTGAGAGAGTCGGCTGGTCTGGAGCAGGTAACTCCTGATACCCTTGTCCAGTTTATATTGGTCCACATAACTGGGCCCAAGTTGAAAATACATTTACAACAATAATCAAAGAGAAGGAGGACTAAGACAGGAGGCGGCGACATTGATGAAGTCATCAAAGAGGAGGCCTGGGGGGAGGGGACAGCCCTTTGCGGAGTCGCAGTTCGTTCCTTTGTGGGATGGGCTGCGATGATGAGGCACGGGGACTCTCTAACCCTCGTGGTGAAGGAGGTGGGGATAACACACGGAAGAGCCGGGGTTAAGGAACAGCATCCTGCTGAATCTCCGCGCGTCCTCGATATGAAGATGGGCGAGGATGATGACGCACGGGGAGTCCTGATTCCCTGGCGTGGACACGTTCACGCACGCACACTTACACTCACAAAAAGGTAACACTTACATAAACACGTACGCGCACACAAACACTGACACTAACAAAAAAATAGTGTGGGTGTGTGTGTGTGGATGACAGTATGGATGGGTGAGTAGTTGGATGTTTTTCTTCATGTTACAGGTGTTAAAAGAAAAAATGGTGTGTGAGAGGAGAGGATGGATGATAGAATGATTGAATGGGGCTTTTGTTTTTTTCTTATTTGTTTCAGGAGCAGAGCGAGAGGAAAGGAAGCTCAAGAGAAGAGGTCGACCAATCCCCCCGAGACTGAGTTGTGCTTAATTGCGGGTCCGGTCTCGAGGCGGTGAAGAGAGGTGAGGAAGGTTTATTCGGTATGGGGCAGGTCACATTATGGCTAACAACACCTTGGCAGAGCCTGTTAGCCTGTTTGCTAGCCAGGTCGGAGAGCGGCCTGGGTCCGAGCCCGATACACTCCACGATTCCCCGTGGTTGAAGTGCGTAAATGGCATTCCTTCATCATCCACAAAAAAAAAAAAAAAATGGAAAGAATTATTATATCAAACTAAAGAGCGATTAAATTACTGGAAACAAAAAAACGAAATGATGATCAACTCCGACAGCCGGAGAATATTTTCCGGCAGTATTAGAGGAGTAATGAACTAAAAGATAAGAAGTTTTTGCAGTTTGTTAAAAGATGGGCATGTATGCCTCAGTGTATATATTGTTCTTCTGAGGGTCTATTTTTCACTCATTATGTAATTAACTTTAATGTAGGTAAAATTAAACAGAAATTCTAGAATAATTAAATAAAATTATATTGGAAAATCCAAAAATAATAAGATTCTAAATTATAATTTTCAATTAATATTTAATAATCAAATGTTTCACCAAATCTATTACATATGCACATATGTAATAATGCCCATTAAATTACATATACACATTTTAAAAGTCCATAAAATTTTATTTCACTAATAACTGATCTTTTTCATTTTTTTTTGTTATTATTGAATTATTATTTATTGTAAAACTTTCTTTTTACAATCACAGGTTAATAGTTATTAATAAATTAATATATTTAAATTAAAAATAAAGGTGATGAAGTCTAATTCTAACCGATGTACCTTCCCCTTTGAAAAAATCCGTTTAAGAAAACTACTATCAACTATGATTAATTTCTCTGGTTGGTTGTATCTTTTTCACTCGTTATTTACTAAGTTATTCGACTAACTTTCTTTAACTTTCGTGCAAAAATACTTTACGTAACGGAATAATATAAGGTTCTATATCATTACACAAAAAGGAATAAAAATTCTTTTCAAGATACCCATATTTGTAATGAAATTTTTTTGTATGTTTAAAGATCACCTCTAAGTCATCAGTAAAAAAGTTTCACCAAGGTTAGGTTGCCAGAAAACTTCCTCTGTAAAATATAAAAAGAATGATCGAAGTCGTTGCATTTGGTGAAAATAAAAATTAGAACATATACAAAAAAATTACATTACTTCGTTTTCCCAAGCGGGAACAGAGACCTCCTTTAATAATTTTCCACTGAAAGTTACAAAAAATTCTATTTAATTTTATCCAATGGAAAGTTTCAGTCAATTAATCACACAAAAATAGACGTGTGGAATTTCCGTTCAATAATTTAATATTAAAAATAATAATTAAAAAGAAAAAATGTTTTAGATTTTATTATTACCAGGATGTTTTAAACAAAAATTCACATTCAACCTTTATATAAGAAAAGCATTGAACCCTAAAGTTCCCGGCGATAGAACATTTTTAGTTTATCTTGTACGAAAAAAGGAAGGATTGTGATCCTAAAATTGTGAAGGATTGTGTGCGTAAAATTTCGGTTTCAGGTTTCAAAGGAAATATTCATTCTGACCATCCTTTGAATCCATTTTGACTAGTTTCAGCGTGATATCTGTACGTATGTATGTATCTCGCATTACTCAAAAATGATTAGCTGTTGAATTTTGAAATTTTGGATTTAGGACTGTTGTAACATCTAGTTGTGTACCTCCGCTTTTGATTGCAATCGAATGAACCGAAAATGTCGAAAAAGCCTAAAATCCTAAAAAATATAGATTTTGGACTTTTTCTTAACTACAGTAATAAATCCTCATTGAGAGCTTTTCAACGATATATCATAAGCAGTACTTATTTTCACTGGTTCCAGAGTAATAGACATAAAAGTTTAATTAATGAAATATTTTGAACTTACAAGGCACATCGGCTCGAATCAGAACTCATCAACTATTTTTTTTAATTTGAATATTTGATTTATTAATGGTTATTAATGTCTGATTATAAAAAAAAAATAAAATTAATAATAATTCAATAGCAATAAAATACACACCCATATATATGAAAAAATATCAGAAGTTATAAATCAAATAAGATTTTACGTACTTTTTATTTAAAAAAAATTTGTATATATATTTTAATAGGCATACTATATACTATATATATATAGTCTTAAGTGATATATACTATTAAGTGCAATATCAGATTTTTTTTTAAAATGAAATTAAAATTTCTTTTTTTTTAATTTCAATAAGTTTTTAAATAACCTAACAAAATAAAACTGAATTTTCTACATCCTCCCCATTAATGTCTAAAAATAATAATTCTATTACGCCCCACTCTAGCAAATTAGTCACCAAAAAAAATTTAAAAAAGAACACATATGTTATTTTGATCCTTTTTTATTATAAGATTAATGTCCACATCAGATTTTTTATGTTAATTTTTAGAAATATTTTATATGAAATAGTTTCCTCTAAAATTTTTAGGAAACCTTATTCTTAATTATCTAGAGTGTATCATAAAGTTCTCCTGGGACTTTCATTACCTATTCCACCTGTGAAAATAATGGAAAAAGTTCAAATTCATGTAAACATATAACCTAAAATTCTACGTTTGCGAGTTATGGCTAGTGAAAGATTTTGCTCAGATTTCAGCTACCCAGGTGAAATGAGGGAGAACTGAAATCTGCAGGACATTAATTAAGCGGCAGAGATCATGATTTCCTGTAGTTATTGTCCTGGAAAAGCAGATAAAGTAGGTCCAAGAACTCTATCTGCAGTAGTTTTTGAGAAATCATAGGTGAAAACAAATAAATTGCAGTTAAAAACCTTGTATTCATGTTTGACACCAACTTTGTTAAATGGGTAAAAAACATATAAAACTTGTAGAGAATTTAATTCTGAACAGAATGGTGTAAGATAAGTTGATTAAAAAATGTCAAAAGGCAAATTTTTTCCTTATAACCACCAGATTAATTTAACGTAACAGTTGATGCATGCTACATGTGGAGCCATGGAGCCCAGGATTTATCTTGAGCTCCCAAAGTTTGGTCAATTTGCAGTTTTCAGCAGATTCAATACTGGTTTATGTTGACTTTTTGTTGTGATTTCTCCAGAAACATAACAAAAAATATTTGGAGAATTTTTACAAGTTGATTTTTATTCATTATATAATTCACAATGTTTTAATGAGTTGAAAGAAAACTGAAATATTACAGAAATACTTACTTAATTATAAAGATGATAAACAAATCTTGATGTTCAATAAAATAATACCAAAAGCTGTTCTGTCATAAAAATTTTTCACTAAATTTATGGCATCACCTATGAAACAAAATTGTGTATGACAAAACCACTATTGCAACTAAAGGACCCAACAAGTCATATCAAGAGCTGAACTCACGCTGAAGAAAATTCCAACTTGTTGAATTATTCATTACTTGACTTACTGACATGTCTACACATGTCTGGCTTGACATGAAATGATATCTATCATTCAACTGTTATGTATCACATATAGGCTACAGCACGCATCACAATAAAAATCAGATTTGAATGATTTGAGAATGATTTATTCGTATTGTTTGTTCCACGAATGATGGTCAAATAAATTTAAGGATTTGTAACTTAAAAACGTTAAAAACAATGGGTTGTTTTTGAATACATATTCAGATTCATCATATAAAATGCTATATAGAACACCTACACCCTTTGCAGTTCATTCCTAATCATTCAGTAGTTTCTTGTACTTTCTCATAGAATTCTATCGTTTCTTCTTGCTTTCTTTCTTCTGGTACCCATATGTAACTGAGACACATATACCCTCTGTTTATTTTACATCATAGATGATTCTTTTATTTGTTCATTGGTATGAATGTATTTGGTTTTTCCATTTCCTATTCACTGTAGCCAGTTCAGCTTTTGCATGTATATTCTGTGGTACACCGCTATATATTAATGTGTGTTTCTCATAATTAGAGCTTCCCCTCAGTTCTTTTTTTGTTTCTATTATAAGAGCCATGTCAATATTTTTTACCTGCAAAACCACCTTTAATAGATGTTTCTTACATTCCATGTCCTCAAACACAATTGATCCAAGATTTGAAATCTTTTACTTCTTTGTTGACATGTCCTGTTATTTACCATTAAATCTGGTCCATCCGAAGCTTGTGATTGTTTGCCAGTAAAAAATTTCCTCTGATCTAGTACCAATGCTGCACGAACCTGTGAGCGAGGTGCCACCTTAGACCATCTGGAGGTACTCTGAGTTTTCTTCAGAGACCCACTTCCTAGGCTCTTCTGCCCCCTCTGCTGATGAAAAAACTCCTCTTCCTTAAAAAAGCTTCAGGACAATTGACCATTTCATCTTCATCTCAGTTAATCTGTGTAGGTGCTTATTTGGTTTGCACCTTATCTGCACCTGTCATGCATATCTACAGGATCATTCCCTATCAGCCATTGGGACGCACCATGTCAGAGTTGAGGCCCCCCCCATCACAGTGTCTCATGCAAGATTATGCCAACTTGAACTAACCAGGCATGGATTATTCTAATATTTTTTATTACTTTCGCGTATTTATTAGCCAAAATAATTTATTTTAAGGAATAGTTCTCAAAATATCTTGACCTAAATAAAAAAAATCTGAACGACTATTTCTTAAAAAATATTTTAGCAGATTTTAAGTTTCATTTTTTTATGTTTTGTTCTCCACAAAACAAATAAAATTTAATAAGCTTTCTGGTGATATTTTTTTATACTTTCCTTATTACTTGGGACTGAAAAAATTTTGTTATTGAATTTTAATATACAACTAATGATGATAAATATCTTTTTAATATAATGGGGATAGTGATCCTTGTGTTTTTCTCAATGTAGTTTTTTGGTTTGAAAAAATGGGTAGTATTATGTAATATTTAATGGACACACAGGAGTAAAGGAGAACATATATATCTCTATGAAACATATATGTCCTGTTATGTTCTGTTATAAGAGTAAGAAAGATAACTCTTATTTACTTACTTTATGAGGTGGGTGTATAAATTCCCACATCTTTGCTAAAGTAATGCATAAATTTGAACATCTTTTGTAATTATTTCTCTTGTAATTGTAACAAAATTTTAATTGTTTTTTCTTATAATTATAATAAATTTATTTCTGTTGGAAGAAATTGAATAATTTTTTTTTTATTACTTACAAATGAAGTTTATAAATATTTATTTTTATCTTTCCCCTTGTACTAGCAATGCCTTTAATTGTTAATAAAATAGTGGTTTCTTTTCACATAAATTGCTATAAAAATATATCTACATACAACGTGTCAAGTACTTCTATAAAATTGTTTTATATATACAACATTATTACATTTTTATTTGAAATTCTATGCAACAAATATGTATGTTATATAAAGCACATATGCGTATATGTGCTTGTTATTATTATAGTATTATAATCCTACAACATAAGAACTATGTTATATAAATGATAGATTATTATCGTTAAGGACTGGAATGCTACCAAAACATTTAATTATAGTACAATTATGTATTCGAGCATCAAATTATGAAGAAGATATTGAAGTGGTCAATGAGAGTATTGAAGGTAAGAAGAGGTAAGATAATGGTGGAATACTGAAATGCTGTGCTCAGAAAAGGTGAAAAATGAAGTATGGTAGGAAAATTTGGGTAGGGATAAGGATTGGAAGTGGAAACAGATTAGTAGAAATTTACTGAGAGAAAAACTATTTATAACCAGCAGTTAATTGAAACTATAAAAAGGAGGAGGTGGTTATCCCTTGAGGGTAAAGCTTGCTATCAGATAAACCATATCTTAATAGATGAATGCTCTAGATTACGAAATCCACTGGTTGCCAGGTGCAGATATCAATAGAGATCACCTGCTATTTAGATAGAAATTAGAATAGGTTTAAAGAAAGTAGAGAAAGCAAAGGTAGTTAAGCAATGGAAGATGAAGAAATAAGATAAGCAAACAAGGGTAACAAAAAATAGAAACAATAGAAGAAAAATTAGCTAAGGCAGTTAAAGAAAACAAAAAGAAAAACATCTGATTAGTTTTAATATTTATTGAGAATAATAATTTAGAATCGTATTATTTTTGGATTTTCCAGTTTAATTTATGTTTAATTTTACTTAATTATTCTGGAATTTCTGTTCAATTTTATCTACATTAAAGTTAACTACAGAATGAGTGAAAAATAACCCTCACAAGAACTACATATACATTGAGCCTTACATGCTTAATCTTTAATAAATTGCAAAAAATTCTTATCTTTTAGTTCATTACTCCTCTGATTCTGTCCGACAATATTCTACCTAAGTTGTTGGAGTTGAATATCATTTCATTTATTTGTTTTTTGTTGCCAATAATTTTATTGCTCTTTGGTTTGATATAATTCTTCTGATCTTAATTTATGAATGCGTTCTCTAGTTTTCAAATTTTTCTTTCTTTATATTCATCATCTTCTCTTAATCTTTTCATTCTTTCTTTGGTTTTAACATTTTCTTCTTTTTTATATTTATCATTTTCTCTTAATTTTTTTATTCTTCCCTTTCTTTTTAAATTTTCTTCCTCTTCATATTCATCTTCTTGTTGTTTTTTTTTTAGACATATTTCTTTACATTATCTTTTATTCCCATATGATTGTTTCCTTTTCATTTTTGATTATTCACCAAATAAGCCAATAATAAAAACTGAATATTTTATACCATAAGGTTGACATAACATTTGTAACCAGTATACAGGAGTTCACTAAATGTAATAGTTTGATTATTATTAACTTTTATTTATACAGTCACATTAAGATTGTTGAATTATTTATTGGTTCTGGTATTGAATGTTAGGTTTCATTTACTTATGGTTTCATTAATTTTAACAAGATATTTTTTCAAGCAATTAGATCTCTATTTTATTTTTATAGCAACTTCATATTAATATACTGATGCCTACCGGTTTCAAATGTAAGTACATCAAAGAATAACATAAAGGTGAAACATAAGATAAAATACCGTCTTGCCTCGTTGTGATTTTTAATCATCTTCAAAAAGGAAGGACATGCTTTCATTTCATTCCGTATAAATATATAATTACATATTTTAAACTTTGTCATAATTCAAATGTATCTATTCCAATAATTATTCCTTTTTAGAGGAAGTTCTTACTCTAGGGAGTTCATTCGCAAATTTTTCCAGGTATAACTTTTTGAAATATTTTAAACCAACAAACTATCATCGTCAACGATTTGAGAGCAATATTTCCCCTTCATCAATGTTTAGTCTTGGATCATTAATGATAACAACATAACAGCTATTTGTAATCCGATGTTCAAAATATTTCCGTATGAAAATTATAAAAAGTTAATTACATTAACTAAGATAAAAAATTAATAAATATTCTAGTGTATATCTCAAAAAACCATTAGTAGGATGTTAAAATTTTCGATTTAGGACCATTATATCATCTAGTTGTGCACCTCTCCTTTTTATGTAATCGACTGGACCAAAAGTGTCCGAAAAAATCCACAATCAAAACAATTTGAAATCTGACTTTTCCTTAACTTTTTTTTTTTTTTTTTTGTTAACAATGAGTTTTGAAGGAATGCATTTAAGCACGCCCCATGGGAGTATGTCGGACTCAGAACCAGGGTCACTAGCTAGCCCATCCAGCGAACTAAAAAGCCTGGCTGAGCGGCTAATAAGCAAGCTCCACCGAAGCATAACCTGCTTCCTACCAACTAAACCACCCACGCCGTTCTTCTCCGCACCGAGACAGGACCCGCAATGAAGCATAACGCAGTCTCGGGGGGAGATAAATCCGACATCTTTAGAAAACTTGCAATCTTCAACTTGAGACAAACTGCCTGCGTCTCACCATTTCTGTCACACCTGTGAACAAATAAAAAAAAATCACCCACTCACCAGCCAAGCAAACCATCCACACAAAAATCATTCATACTTGTGCCACGTGGATATGTAACTGTGTCCGTATGTACGTGTTCACATCTTGGTGTCGGGAGTCCCCGTACATCATCATCGTCGCCCACCCCCAGCGATGGCGCGCAACGGCTCAGTAGAAGGCTGTCCTTTCCCCTGGCTCCTCCGTGTTAGTGTTTGCAGCCCCCCAACCCCAGTCATAGTGGGAAAGGAGTCTCTGTGCCTCATCACTGCACCCTATCTCCATACGCGGGAAACAAGATGCAGTTCCGCAGAGAGCTGTCCCCTCACATGACCATTCGCCGTATCTCAGCTTTTCCTTTCTTCATCTTCGTCCGAAGTACTATGGTCACATAACCCGTATCCTTCTCCCAGCCGTAACTACAGTAATAAAACCTCTCTTAGACCTTTTCAACAATAAATCATAAGTGGCAGTTATTTTCATTGGTTCCAGAGTTGTAGTCAACTCTGTAGTGACTACAACACTACAACACTGACTGTAGTGAGGACGTCTTTTACTAGCTCCGCTATTAGTGCTTTTTTGGAAGGTTTTTTGGTGTTATTCTTTGGTTTTGTGCGTGAGGATTTGACGGTTGAAACTTTGTTTTGTACGTGGTAAAATTTCATGATTTTTGGTTGACGGCTTAT
>JAAAKQ030087279.1:0-14835 GCA_010016005.3 Zanna intricata
AATTTTTATCTTTACTAGGACTTGAACCTTAGTACTCTCGACTTCGAAATCAGCTGATTTGCGATGTCGCGTTAACCGCTATACCAACCCGGTGGGTTATCATTTTAGTCCTCTCCATAAATGAATCCAGTATTTACTAATAAAGGGTCTAGTGATATCTATCATAACTTATAATAAAGCCAATAAACAGTCTTAAGTAATCTGTTCACATATTAGAATTTTTGACTTCGTTTATAATTTATATTCCCCATACGTTTTTAAATTATATCCAACCTTTTTGTTTTGTAATCGTAAAATATTATTATTTTAATTATTATTATTATAAAATTTCGATTTTCAGATTTAAACGGAAATATCCATTTTGATCATTTATGAATCCATTTTGACTAGTTTCGGCTGATGTCTGTACGTACGAACGTATTTCGTATAACTCAAAAATCGATTAGCTGTAGAATGTTGAAATTTTGGATTTAGGTCTGTTGTAACATCTAGTTGCATCTTTTCTTTTGTTTGAAAAGTGTTCAAAAAAGTCCAAATTCCAAAAACATTTGGATATTATAACTCTTTCTTAACTGCAGTAACAAGCCCTTATTCATAGCTTTTCAACGCTATATCATAAGTGGTACTTATTTTCATTGGTACCAGAGTTTTAGCCAAATAAAATTTTAATTAATGAAGTATTTGGTTGTTATAAGGGGAAGGAACATCGCTTCGAATCAGATTTCATCTCCTACATTTTCTTTTAAGTTTTTTTTTATCTTAAGTATATTGATTTATTAATAATAATAAACTTTTGATTGCAAAAGAGATTTTATGATAAATAATAATTCAAGACTAACAATAAAAAAAAATAAAAATATATCGTAATAACTTCCGATATTTTTTAATTACTTAATAAAACTAAGTTTTATATACTTAACATTTAAAAAAAAAGTGTGATGGAATTTAATAGGCGTATAAAGAAATCATATAGTATCCACGTTAGATCTGGTGAAAAATCTAATTATTTAATATTAATTAAAAATAATTATTTTTATTTATGCATTTGTTTCAGTCTATTTGATAATAAATATCACTGTAAAATTTAGTAACCTTGTTCTCTTTCATTTTTATTTTTATTTTGTTGATTGTTTCATCATAATAATTTTAAAAACATAGTAGTAGATAGATATAAGACTTACATTTATTTAAAGAGCAATAAAGGGACTTTTATTTTAACCTAATATTTTAGATAAGTGTGTTGAATTAATAATTGTCTAAATACTTGATATTAATAAAAACTAATATTTCAGCAATTGTGTAATTGTTCTTTTTATTAAACAATTGGTGGATCGTATCTCACTTTCAAATGAAATAAATTTTAATTAATTGCAACAAAAAATGTGTATATGTAATCTAATAGGCGTACAAGGAAGTCATGTGGTGTACACATCAGATTTTTTTTAATTTTCTTAACGTGTTCGTTTCAATTTGTTCAGCTATTGAACAATAAGCTACCCCCCGCCCACCAATGATATGAGGATAACATGAATGCCTTGTAAATGAGGTTGACTCTTGTACAGACTCAAGCCAACCATTCCTGAGATGTATGTTTAATTGAACCCTAACCTGAACGGATACCGGTCTGCTTGCGTTAAGCAAGCAGACCGGTATCCGCTCTCTGGTATTCAAATGTATAAAACAACTGTTTTACTAGGATTAAGATTTGAACCTCAGAAACTTCAACTTAGAAATCAGCTGTTAAACAACTAATCGCGACGACGAGTTAACGATTAAACCACTCCGGCCCGGTTTGGTCTAGCAGTTATACTCGCTACAAATATTTTAAACTACTATTTCCAAATTCCTAGATATATGTTTGACATCATTAGATTTATTCTCTACATATCCTTGACTTGTGTGAATCCGCTTTTGATATCTGTTTTACTTCGTTCATACTTAATAAAATTATTCCCGAACTAAACATTTTTCCTAATTCTATTAAATTGAGTTATCCGTTTTAATTACCACCTGTTATAATCGATTTCTTTTTATTCCATTTATTAAGCGCTTGCTTACTTTCAAATTGATTTTCACTCATTCAGCAGTGAATCCGTACCATTCGTAACCTGTGCCATCTAAACTGTAGTTTCAGCCGAAGTATAGATATGTTCAGCGAATCTTAGAAATGTATCTTTTTTTCTTAGAATCATTCAAGCTTTGTCTTATATAAATATATTTAAAGTATGTTAATTGAAAATCCACTGAATATTTTGTTTAATATAGACGGAAACGGGGAAAATTTGCTACCATTGTTCAAAAGTTTTTTAATTCTCTTCACCCATTTCAAGGTCGAATTTCGAAAAATCTAAAAATTGGTTTTTCACGTGAAGATTACACACACCAAAAATCAAGTTGATATCATTCGTTACCAAGAAATTAAAAAATATTTAATTTCATTGTTACACTACTTTAACTCTTTCAACTTAGAATTTCAAAAACCTTCTTTCTTAGGGTGCACCTTTCTTACACTATAAGAAGAACGGGTATATTAATTTTCATTAATTTATCTTCAGTACTTTCTGCTGGGCACTGACTATGAATGACTCAGCACATGTTATGTATGTTATATGTAGCTCTGTGCGCACGCTCACAATTAAGCATCATAAATACAACATCGTTTTATTTCATCTACAATGAAAATTATAATATTAAGACTCGCGTTTCATATTAATAGTATTAATATTTTAGAATGTAAACATGATGTTTTTTTATACATTACAAAAAAAATAAATGTTATCCATACGTGGAATATTGTATAAATCTAAAATAAAATGGCTGCATTATACGCCGGGAAAAATTAAAAATGCTCTTATTCATACATCCAGTCCTTTTAAATTAGATTTCATTGTATGCTGAAAAGAAAATATTTTTCGTGTAGAAAGACTGCGTGTACATTGTATTTAGTTCTTTTATTATGCTTACAAATAATTTCACGTGAGATTATTTTTTATTGTATATTAAAGTATCAGAGGTTTTATAAACCTCTGGACAAAATTTAAAGCACATTATAATTTTTTTTTTTTTTTTATACGAACTTGGTTCAGTAGCGATTAAATTGTTCATTTAACTTTTCTTAAGATGGATTTCGGCAATATTTTTATAATTGTTAAGTTTAAGAGGTCGAAGCTACAACTTCTGCAAAAGCTTTCGTTGATATTTCTGAAATCACAACTCACAATATTTTGACCGATATCAGATTAGAGGGAAAATCATTCTCTCTTTTTGGACGATTTCGAAAACTCTTTACTATTCATATTTACTTTTATATTATTGAATTCGGTAAAAAATAAGTTATTAAAGAACTCTAATTTGGCGTAAAATAATTAGTCGGGATTTTTTTAGTGCCAGTTATACTTAGCGGTCCTATGAAGAGATGTTTATGTTGCATATAAATTATATTAGCTAAAATTAATTTATATTACTGTTTACGAATGCTTACACTTTTGGTAGAGCAGAGAGCGTCGGTAAAACCTGATGTAGTCACTAGTTATGACTTAAAACTAAATTATAATAGGAAATTATAAATCGATTTTTCATATTTTTAAATTCAGTCATAGAATAAATAATTGAAAGGCATTACAATCACGCGAAATAAATACAGATGACAGTTTTATTATATTTTTATTATACCGGTTTAAAATTAATTAATTATTTAAATTAATTAAACGGTTAAGATCAAATATTGTACTTCGGAATATGGAATGTTCATTTTTTAGCGTGTGAAAAATTCCATGTCTGACTGAGATTCAAACCCGAAACCCTTCCGTATAGAAGGTGAGACGCTACCACTCCGCTACGATGGTTGGCAGAGAGAAACCCGATAATAAGTTAAATTTAATAACAAAATATACAGGGATTATTATTTTAAACTAATGGCTAGTTTTTCTATCTATAAAAAAATTCCTCTCTCCGGATTGTTATGTTTTCCGATGTTATGCGATCTCTCGAGACCAAACGAACTGGAATTCACTGTTACAAAATTCTGAATGAATTAAAATACATATTTTAAGTATATACTGTTTTATGCATATTTATTTTTATTTGATTTCATATCTCATCAGTGTTTGAATAACAATAAAATATTTAGTGTAATTATAACAAATCTAATAATAATAAAAACTGGATGAGGAGATGAGATTATACGAGTAATTAGAAAGTGCTATACTTCGTCGCGAAATATGCATGTATTTTTTTCTTATCAGGTACGATGTAATTGACATTATCATTGAAAATAATATCTTTTCAAATTTAATTTTTAAAACCTTTGGAACCAAAGCTCATATAACCTCCTCATTACAAAAAATTATATTGTTATATTTTTTCTCTCTTTTGATTGTTTCAACGAATCAAATTATAATTTTTAAAAATGTAGAATAAACAGAAAGGGATCAGTATTAAAAACTTAACAAACCGATGACAGTAATAAAAACATTAATATCTGTCCTTATTAATTGAAATTTAATAATTTTTTATACACTGTAATGTTTCAACTTATTCAGAGGAAAGTATATTATTTTTCTTCATATAGGGTTATCGGTATAAGAATAGGTCCAACTTTTATCGCATGAGAAGATGTAAATTTTTTAATATTTCGAAAGTTAAATTTATTGTTGCAGTAGGCAAAATTATTGTGTGTGAAAAAATATATATTCACGCTTTTTACCTGACAGCCTGCTATATATCATCTGCTTTTCATAACTTTTGACTATTTTAACAAATCATTTGATAACTTATACCAGTACATATCTTGTGATAAACAAAAAAAACATGTAAGTATATAAATAAATAAGGTAATAGGTAACATCGTAAGATAGTAATAATTTTAAACTTTATTAATAGACCAGGAATGTTTAAGCAGACGTTGCCAATAGTATTTCAAAATACTTTACAAAAAAATTTTATAGATAAAGAAATACTGCCTCATAAATCGCTTTTTTTCATACATATTTCGAGAAAAATTAATGCAGTATTAAAAATTGATTTTCTAACATCTAAACTTTTTTTAAAATAGGTAAGAGTTGGTATAATAATCAGGAATAGATTAGTGTCGGATTGCATTTGTTTCCGTGTATAAATTTCACATAAATACTCTTGCGGTAAATACAAATTAGTCTTATTAACACTTTACTCCTTGAGCCCTATCCCGTTAATTACATCCTTTATCCACTTATGTAAAGCGACTCCTCTGGTGAATATGTATTGTACAACACATCGAATAATTTAGGTCTGTTTATTCATGCAATGTACTGGTAATTTAAATATCTACAGTAATCTTCTTGAGTTCACAATCTTTTTCTAATTAACAATCTAAACGGAAGGAAAAGTACTTAAAAAAAGTTTCTCACCTTATTTTATTCTTCACATGCGTTCGAGCGCGTACGTACGTAAAGAAATACATGTATATATCAATATAATTTGAGAAATAGTAAATTTTTGGAAAATTTTCACTGTATGAAGAGCTATGATGGGTCTAAATGAAAAGATAATCTGGATTGGTTAATGTAGTTGTGAAAAAGTTTTTCTCAATGAAGAGGAAGATAAACATGCATAAAACAATGAAATAATTACTAAAAACTACAAATACAGCAAATAATATACAAAAGATTGAAGAATATTACATGGCTTTTTTCTAGGATTAAAATTCATCACAAAACTGCTTGAATCAATCGTTCTTAAATCTTTAACAGAATTAGATCGGATTACAACATAAAAGTACCATTAAATTATTATGGAATCTTTCGAGATCAAGGGGGGATTTCAGAAGAGTGAACTAATCTAGTTTTAGATTTAGTTACTCTTATAGGTCTTTAGGTCTCTCTTATAGTTTTGGATAGAGACAAGAAGGAGTTACGTTGTAAAAAGTTGTAAAAATGTTGTAAAAAATGTAAAACCGTTGTTTACGTTGTAAAAATCCTGGATGTTTTTAAAAAGAAGAGCCGGCCTCCGTAGCCGAGTGGTAGCGTCTCGGCTTTTCATTCGGAGGTCCCAGGTTCAAATCCCGGTCAGGCATGACATTTTTCACACACGCTACAATTCGTTCATCTCATCCTCTGAAGATATAATCTAATGGTGATTCCGGAGGTGAAACAAAAAAAAAAGAAAAGAAGAGTATATTTAAGAAGTAAGGGAATAAAACAGAAATAAAAAGATAGGTTTAATTCGGATGATTCACTTTCAGAAAAATAAAGATATTTAAGATTTAGAATTAAAAACATATTTTATATTTTTGGTTTGGACATAGAGATCAGAATGAGGGCTTTAATCTTAGAAATAATCGACAAAAAAAAAATTAGAAAAATGAAACGAAATATCATTAAAATCAACATTTCAAACAGAAAGAAAAATAGATGATCGGAAAAATATGAATTTTCCAAATATGTGTGATAAAATCAGTAGAAACGGGCAGGATACTTACAGTAAGAAGAAATCTATTTATACAGTAGAGGCGAACATACAAAGGTTGTTAACAGACATCTTGAAAAACGGAAAAAACATGGATATTATTCAGAATAATTGAATACGAAAATATCAGATTATACTAATAACCAAAGAAATTTGAAGGTTATTAAAATATTGGCATAATATTTTACTGATGAACAGGAGAAGAAATAAGGTTAATTTATAAATTAGCAGAGGTAAGAAAGTCCATGAAACCAGATAAATGTTTTTATGACAAGCATGTATAGATAATATTTAGTTATAAATTTTATTAATTAGATGAATATATCTTTAAGTAAGTTCTCTAATACTGAGAAGAAGAGGCAGGACGTCATGGTGAAGGTGAAAGAAATGGATTTTTTAGAGTCGGATGTGACCGCTTGGATTATGAAGAGAAGGGAAAAATATTGAATCGACATATCTTTAGATTAAATCGAAATTGATTACTATTATTTTAAATTAGATTATTCAGAATCTTGCTGTGCTTCTTTGTAAGATTTTTTTTTACGAATCAAAAAGGATTGAAAGTACAATACAGACAGCAGACGACATCGCATTATTGAATGTGACGTATCGTGCCGGTTAACAAATGTGAGAAAACGTAAGGAAAGAGAAAAAAGTAAGAAAAAATCAGTTGTGCCAGTTTAAATAACGAATGTGTAGGATCAAAAGACCAAAGATTCTGACTTACATCAAAGGGTGTTGGTCTATTCATCTCTAACCCCAAAGAAACGAGAAAATTTTAATAAATGTTCCAAAAAAAAAAACTTGAAGAAACGTTTCCACAACTGTGCAGAATATAACTTCATTTTCAATTGTGACTTGACTGCATGTGTAGATTAAATTGCTTAAAAAATATTTGAAATTGAACTACTTAAAAGCGACCGTTAATGGATTCACTCTGAAACAAAAAGGAGGAAATTTCATTATGTTAGTTAATGTTACTTATAAACACTATAAAACCTTTTCATTAAACTATTTTTATTTTTTATATTTTGAAACAAAAGTAATTTAAATTACGTATGGAAGAGCGATTCCAAAATACTTATAAACGCTATATTTGACGCGTATCTATAGGAAACGACTCGAATAGTGAAAATATGTGTACGTTTTTAATTACACCATTTATAGCTGATAATTAAGAAAAATATTCCCTGAAAGATTTCTACTTTTTTCAACCCAAAGTCATGACAGGCTAGGGCCACTAATGCGAAGATAAAAGAATGTACTAATTGGTCCATAAATTAATTTTTTTTAACTTATTGTTTGTTTTCGCTTACATAAAAAAACGCAAAACAAAATTAAACGTGAAGTTATTCAATAATCCAGAGGATTAACTGAAGGTACAGTAACGATAACGCGGCTCATTGACACAATTATAATTAAGACACGAAGGATCAGTTTGAAGCAATTATGTAAAATACGATTATTATAGGTTCCCGTTCTGTCTAACTTCGCAGAAGTACGGTAGCTTTTCTTCCAATCATGCCGATGATTCTGAGCTCAAATCCGGTTGGAGTTGGCTTTTTTCACACAATATAAAATACATTTCTCATAAAAAATGAGATAAGTAATATAGGTGTAATCGAGGTTATTAACGCCAAGGTGACCTAGCATTAACAAATAAGTCTATGTTAGCCTATAGTGAACTCTAATTATTTAAAGATATAAAATTAAAAACGTTCGGTTCGCTAAATAGAAAAGAAAATACAAACTTTAGTTTTCCATTAAAAATTTTTTTTCACCAGTTTTGTTTGCGCGGATGTATGTGTTTGCTAAAAATTCGGAGTGAATAACAGGATGTTTAAAAATTGTTCATTAAACACTCGGGCTGAAGTAAACAGTAGCAAAAAAAACTTACCGTAGGTAATAGCGTCGTAAGATTTGCTATACTTCTCATAATTTTACGGCTAATAAATAATCTTATTTATTTATCTGAATAGGCGGTGTCGTAAGTTTAATTAAAGGTAGCTCGCCAGAAGTAATATTATTATATGACAATAAAAATAAAGTATAAAACAACAAATTAATTTTATATGTATAGTCGTATAATAAAATGAAATTACATTTTATTTTTTATAAAAGCTTTTTAGCTCGCTATAACCGGGACGTTAATAAAGAAGGCATTATAATCAACACCTGTAGTTACAAAGCACCTATTGTAGTCGAGTTTCTCCTCGGATAAGACACGTTGAAGTAAAATTTCATTACTCTGTTACACAAAACAAAATTAAGCATTGTTGTAATTTCACAGAATTAGGAAGCTACAAGCTACATTTTTAGAGACGTTCTACTCTATTCGGCTTGATGCGAAGACAATAGTCCATTACTTTTAAGCATTTTTGCTTCTTAGCTTTGAACTTTACTAAACGAATTAAAACGTACGGCTGCGGTGTGAAACTAAGCGGTATAAATTAAATTTATTTGTGACCGGTTACTGTATTATCTAATTATTATTTAACTCGTCGCTTACTATTTATATCTATAGAGTTAAAATATAAAGTTGAAATATAAAATTATACTTCCAGATAAAATATTTTAGTCTTTAAAAATGCTTGTAATATATATTAATTAATTCCCATAGCGTGAGCATGATGATCAATTTTAAACATTTGCGCGACAATGATGACTATCTCATCATTTTTTCCTTTAAGAAATTGTAAAGTTTGAATGTTTTGTTGTAGTACTGCATATTATTAAAACTAATCTCCAGTTATTTATTTTTATACCGTTATTATTGAAGTTATTACTTCTTTTAGCGGGGTATGGATGTATGTTGAGCATGGAGAAAAAAGATCAGTTTGCCGTCACGGAACGCTCTAAAACAGCTATAAATTTTGCATGTTCGGGCCTTTTTTTTTTGAAATAAATATGTAATATTTAAATTGAAAAAAAAAAGCTGGTTTCTGTAAGAATCGAACCCGGTTACGATGGTACGCGGTTGACTGACGCCTTAAAACGATCGACTAAAACAGCCCCCTCCTGTGCTGAGTGAAATTTATTGTATATAAGTTGCGCGCGAAAAAATAAAATTTATAGTAGTGTGTGCAGCCATCTTTGTATGTCAAATTTTACGTTCGTAAAAGAAGTAATAACTTCTGTCGGCCAGTCCCGCGATTGCAGATTTTCTTTTAACGAACGGTCTCCTGACCGTTCTCTAGTTAATTGAGGACTTCCTTTTAGTTATACTGTTGAGGAGGTATACTTTAAGATACTGTTGAGGCATATAAATGGAATAATGACTTTTTTTTGAGTAACTGATCGCGTCTGTTAGTGTGAAAATTTTCTATCTTTGATATAACGCGTTATATTGTTTCTATAAGATTTAAATTATCATTCGGTATCAAACAAAAAAAAAAATTTAATACCATTTGGTATCTATTTTATCAGGCAGAGCGATCGAATGAGTACTACGTAGTTGTGACAATGTGTTTCGTGTTGTCTCACCTTATATTTATGTTCTGAATCCTAATCTGTGAAATTAAATTGATCGGATTAATTTAATAGCTTAAATTATTATAAATTATCTATCAAATTTAACAGACCCATTTTTATTATGTTGTAAAATAAGGAATTTTATATTTCAACCGTAATATTCTCTTAACATAAATATTTATCAAGAGAATGAAATGTATCACTATCTTGTACTCGTATTATATACTGGTAAACCGAATAAAATGGATTGATATACTGAATAACTCAAGACTCGATACGTCATTCAGTTCTTTTAATGTTTATATGACGTAGAAATGATTTTTATATGGCCGTTCACTACCAAAAGAAAGGTTTTTTTGAACAGTCACATGGCCTGATCTACTTCGGGTCATTTGTCAAAAAGTTTTAACACTGAAAGGCGCTTCGCGATGAGTCTGCCTACTGAATGTTAATTATCTATGCAATTCTGACCGTGAATTATTAAGAATAACATAGACCAAAGTCGCATCGAATGGTCTATACTAGCTTATTTTTCTACTTCTTTTGTAGTATTACTTAGATTTCCGCCTGTTACGGCACCTTACACGCTGAATTAATCTTGTCATCTATTCCTTGGGCGTCCCACATCTCTTTTACATATATACCAAGTTTTCTTCGCAACTGAGTTTCTCGTATTTGTCAATTCGTGTACAATCTGCCGCTGATCTTAAGAAACCCGTTTCTGCTGCTTGCATTCTTGATTTATATGCAGACGTCATTTTTGTTTGTCATTTTAGATTTTATCACATACATTTATCTATTTCTACTAAATAGGATATCCTACATAATAAAAATTTTAAATTGTGTTTTTCCTCAATGTTTAAATTGCCCAAAACCACTTTCCTCTTTCTATTTTCTTCTTCATTCCTCGGGCGAGCATCAGCCTAGGGACAAGTCACAGGTAGCGAATAGTGAACTACCGTAAGATATTATGAATAGCTGCGTATAAGGTTTTACAAATTAAGCAGTCCCGAGCCGAAGCGACAGCTTATCAAGATGAGTAGGGTAGTTTTGCGGTGGGGCTGCTCCTTTTTAAATTCCTCACAATCGTTTGATATTGTTGTGATAGAGCGAGTAAGACCCGCCATTAAATAAGCTCTGCCGATGAAAGAATGGTCAGCAGTCTAAGGGAAAGGTTATTCCCAACGATGTTTTAAAGTGGAAGTAAGATAGTTTATAGATATTAAGCAGTCAACAATGTCAAAGCCGTATGTGGAGTAGTTTTATTTCAGAGGAGAGAATGGAAGAATATAGGTGTTGGGTCTCTAAATGAAACTCAGGGTATATGATACCCCAAGATGGTAACCCCATCACTGGACTGAGAATAAGATATCACAATGTACACGAAAGTTTAAAGATTTTGAGATGTCTTAATTGTTTTATATTCCTAAAATGCACGTTGCAGTCTGTTCAACTAGAATCATAAAACAGCCCTCCCACAGCCCAATGAGATGAGAATATTATGTATGACATTTAAAATGAGGAGTAGACTTGGTCAGACCGGTAAAGGTATCTGCCGGTGAATCCGGACTCCGGTATCCACTGGCTAATATCTAAATCCATATAAAATCAACTATTCTTTATTAGGATACGAACTTCAGAACTTTCGTCTTCAAAAATCAACACTTCAACAACTGATTTGCGACGACGAGTTAATCGCAATACCAATTTACCTTATTGCGATAGTTTAAAACGATATCATTAGCACGCTGATTAATGATGTAGCGCATAATTAGCTACTATCATTAGCAGATAGTATATTCTGTTCAGCAAAAAACAATTTCACTTTTCTCTTAGTAAGCCAGTAATGGAAGTTTGTTACGCTTGAGAATGACCTGTTTTCCCATGCCAGGTCATTTAATATTTGATATTTTAAATTTCTTAAATTTATTTTTGTTTAAGTATTATATATTTTTAATTTCTTAATTCCTGTATATATAAAATAAGGGAAAACCAGCTTCATAAATAAAACAACTTTCTAAATGGATCGTGTATAGTTATACATTTGTTATGTATAGTATATCCAAACTTTATTTTTCACCGATTAGTAATAGAATATTTCTGTAACTCTTTTATAAAGAAATTTCCCTGTTTTTTTTCCACATTTATTCGAAAAATAATATTAAAATCTTAATATAATTATATTGGAAATAATTTAAGTGAAAGATTTTTTTTTAACTACACAATCTGGATAAGAAAACTTATTTTGATACTTGGTAATAGACTTAAAAATATAAAATTCAGTAAATCTTCTACTAAATATATATATATACATATATATTTATTATATATATATTATAATATAATATATATATAAATGTGCACTTTATCAAATTTTTTTATGCAGAATAATATTTTTTTTATATTTAATGTGGTATTATAACACTTATATTACTGCAAGTTATAACTAATATTACCCTTTTATACATCTCTGGTGGCTTGTAAGTTAAAATACTACAACATAATATTTAAAACAAATAAAGCTGTACCAACTTACAAGTTATTACACCCAGCAATTAAAAAAACAAAAAAAAAAAACTGATAATTTTTAGTTAATTTTAATACATTCTTACTTTATTGTATTTAGTATTTCTTATTTGTTTTTTTTCAAAAAGAGCTAATAAAATTGAACGTGTAATAACATTTATACAGAGCTATCTTATACAGCGCTATCTTGTTTGAAGAGAAATTTTAGGAATTCTGAACTTCAAATTATGCCGTACGTGCCTCCGTAATTATGATTTAGTAAGTTACAAAAATATTTTTCATTTTTCAGTCAATATAATTTTCGCGTTCTGTCGGTCATATATTGGTTATTCAGCGATGAGTCTCATCTTTAATTGTTTTCCTCACAACTTCCGTACAACAGTAAGGTAAGAAACAAAACAATATCAAAACACTTGTATAAAGGCTGCATTGGTATACCTTTTTACGTGCTGATGGAATGTATACAGTATTCAACTGCACAGATTAATTATTTGATTTTAAATTAGTCTGGAAAAAATATAACAAATTATTTTATAAGAAGCAAATTGAACTTCAAAACACCGACTCCCAAGTATTAGTAAACAAAATCATTTAAACCGATTAACTGATATTAGATATTATCTAATAGTTTATACCTCTCATAAGGTTGTATATCGAGAAGGCAATATACAACCTTACTGATCCTTTTTTTTTTAAGAACTTTCGATTTATATGAATTTTAAATATTTTATAGGAAAAATTTTTGACTTGTTACGATTTGGACATTTTTTTTTTTTTTTTTAGGAACAATCGTTTTTAAAATAGTGTACTCCGGTTCAAAATTCAGTGTTCGTAACATAAACAGTTTCGACTAACATGAAAACTCCAGATAGAAAATGAAGAAAACAAATACCTTCGGATGATTAAACGCAATAGAAATTACCAACTTCGGATCAAAAAACATAATTTAAAAAAATTTAGATATAAACGTTTCAAATTTGCATATAAGATGTGTATTTAATATAGAATGCTACTAGCGATCGAATGTTACTGTGAACTGTATGTTCGTTAAAGAGGTGGTTCAACAAAAACCTCAACCATTCTAATTTTTATCAGTAATCTAACATCACCTATTTATTTATTTAGAGTTTACATTATTTTGAGCCACTGTGGAAGGTAAAATGAAAAACCACAGATATTTTAAAAAATCAGCGCTTCTCTTCGACATTTTAAATTAATTTTCATCGTTGAAATTTTATAACTCACTGTTTTTATTGCACCACGCTTTCCCTTTATTATTATTTTTAAATCAACAGACATAACATAATCTTAGTTGAACATCATAATGCATCTGCGCACATTTGACTAATTTATTTCAATTAGGAAATAAAATGTGGTGGGAATATTTAAAATTTTCTCGAGCAGGTTACTACTATAAGTAGCAATATATCCTAATAAACAGTTTTTAAAGCCTATAAATAATTTTTTTTTTTTGTGTCCCTCCGGTACGACGATAAGATGTGATTACGTCTTATCTACTACTAGAAGAGGAACCTCACGTTTGAAATCTAACTCGGTATAATAACTATAAATTGTATCGTATTGAATAATTCTTAAACAAGTAATTATAAAATTATATGGATTTCAAATTACGACTCTTTAAATAATTTGTTTTGTAAAAATTATATTACGCGAGAACAAATGAAAATCTTTCAATGATCGGCTCCTGCCTGTTTATGATTTTTCAATTCTAGGTCATGATTATATTTTAGTTAAATTTATCTTAGAAGCTTCCTTATTATTATCTCGACTTCATAATTATTACTCATCACAATTTTATACGGATGTCGTTTTCTACTTTATTCGTCACTTTTAAAATAAATCTTTAGTAGTGCATCTTTTAACTTGAATTGCTATTTCATATGTAACTGTTTAATTGCTATTTTTCAGTACCGTATGAAAGCATAAGATTCACTTCATAAAAATATTTATTTCGCTTCTATTTTATTAATGATCTGTCATCAGATTTAACAGAAATAAATTTTATAATCGAGAAACCCGCTGTATTTTGATTTAATTATAAGAAAATTTGATTTCACACGTTTATCACAGCAAATCGAACATTAAGAAAATATTTATTTAGTAACATTATCAACATAGGTTATATCTTTATACACAAAATTTCATTCCGAAGCCTAAAGACAAAATAAGCAGTAATAATAATTGTCTAATTCAAGCTTTATACTGTATGAAATAACTTTTCGATAACATTTTCCATATAAAAAAATACTTGAAATCGTTAAATTTAAACTTCCTAATTCTATTGATAGATTTTTTTTTTTTTTTTTTACCTCTGGAACCACAATTAAGTATATCTTCAGAGGATGAGATGAATGAATTGTAGCGTGTGTGAAA
>JAAAKQ030087301.1:0-14835 GCA_010016005.3 Zanna intricata
ATCCGCTCTCTGCCAGAACATATGCCGGTTCCACCGGAGTACCGGAACGGACCTCCAAGGTTGGCAGCCATGGAGTGAGGGTGTACCCGGGAGGCTAGCCTTGCTACAGAAGGGATAAAATTCAAATGGAGTCTGATCAACACGTGGCAGAGGGTGCACGTAAACACCCTCGTTTTGAGACATCCGATTCGCCACAAGCGAAAAGGAAATGTGGAAAGGAGCAAAGAAAATTGTATAAAGACAATGAAAAGATCAGTAAACAGTTAACAAGGTCTCTGTTTGGCAATAACCCATTCAAACCGAGACGCTTTGTGATTAGGAGAGAGAATCAAGCTTCCAGAAAGTAAGCCCATTCTTAATTGAAAGAGCGATATCAAGTTGTGTTGGTGGTCCAGTTAAAGATATTAGAAAGACATTCAACGGGCTGCACATTGAAGCTATAAATGACTTTCAGTCAGATAAAATTCAGTCTCTTGAGAAAATTGGTGATTTCTCGGTGTCTATGCAGCCGCACAGTACCCTTAACTCATCAAAAGGATTTGTTGTGTGCAGAGATTTGTTGAATTGCACAGAGAATGAAATCGTCAAGGAAATATCCAGTCAAGTTGTAATTCATTGTCGAAGGCTGACCATGAGAAGGAATGGTGAGGTGCTTCCTTCTGCCTCACATGAGCTGACCTTCAATAGGAACTGCCAGCGCTTTGGACACACTGCAGCTAGGTGTGAGGGACAGGACATATGCGTGTGCGGACGTAAAAATCATGAGGGCGAGCCATGCAAAGACCCTCCGACGTGCATTAATTGCAAAGAGCATCATAATTACCGTTCTAGAAACTGTCCTGTCTATAAGACTGAAATTGCCATTCAAGAGGTCAAAAGATGAGTTATTCAGAAGCGAGAAAAGTTGTCAGGAGCCTCGACTTGCTACTACTTATGCGAAGGTAGCCGCTACCCCTGCGGTGGTAGACGTCGAGCAATTACTAGTGGATCTTGCTCCAAGCCTCACCACCTTGATAGGAAACATTATTGATAATAAGCTTCAACCGAGGCAACAGTAAGAAAAAGTTAGAGAGAAAATATCACATCCTGCGATAGATACTGTTGACATGATATCTGAGACCATCAAGCAGAAAATATCAGAAAAACCCGCTACTGCAAACACACTAGCGGTGATGAACGTCGAAAAAAACCAAATTCGTCGCTCCGACGGTTAGCCACACGGAGAAGGAGAGTGTGGTGACAACGCACAAAAAGACTGAGTGTAGTGGTCCAATGGAGATGGAAGAGAGAGACGAGAAATCTTATGACGTAGATACTGCAATACATGCACCTACAGAGCTTCCAAAAGAAAAGCACAAAGAACTTTTAAATAGAGAGGGGGCACATCAACCGCTCCATATATTGATCTAGAAGCCGAAATAACAAAGTCTATCAGTGAGTGTCTAGAAATGGCGAGAGTGACAAGTTCACCAGTTTCCTCCTTTAAACATTAAAATGAAAAAAAAAAAAATGGAAATTTAGATATTTATCGGAGAGTATTTGCAAGCCCAAATCAAGTGAATATCTTTTTTGAATTTCAGTTTTTTAAGGTGTGCGACGATTTACGGCGTGGCGGTTCAAATATAAACAAAATTAAAAAAAAAAGAAAAAAAATGAAGTATGCTCACTCCTACTATTGGTGTTAGTCGGATAAAGCTAAGAACCGGGCAAAACCCCGTACGAAGGACGGGTAAAAGGATATAAATAATATTTTTAAGATGGGGGCCGATTATTAAAACCCGCATATTTCAGATTACTCAAAGTTTCGGGTCCTTTACTGAGCGACTGTTGTTCTGAAAAAAATTACAATACTGATATTTTATTATAAATTTAACTGGCTTTAATTAACACAGGTGTGTCCAGGGTAAAAGAGGCCCATGGTTAGAGGGGAAATTAGCTAAACATACCGTGATCGTGATTAGAAACGCAAGATCTACGCAATCTGTAGCGCAGGTGAAACCGTGTCGGGAATGTAAGTACATTTATAAAAAATGTGTCCTGTCTCGACAACGCACAGCTAAAACCCCTTAATCTAGGGAGGTGTACTTTTGAGAGTACATTGTTCTCATAGGCACCCACTAGAAGGAAGGCTTTTAGAAAACTCCGTTCAAGAAGATATGAAAGTGAGGGATCAAATAGAATAAACGTATATCTCAGGATCCGAAGGCGTTACAGTATTGGAAAGTGGTGTTTAGACTCTTTAAAAACTGACGTGTTTCTATATTTTTCTTAAATTCAATTTGAAGACGCCAAAGTTTTTCACAAAAATTCTGTATCTCAGGATGTGAAGGTTTCATTATCGTGAAAATTTGTATTTGACATTCCTTTAAAATGAAATTGCTTTGAAAATTATACTTATTTCACCATTTTTCAAAAATCCAGTTCGGAGTGGCAAACCTCCAAACTTGTTACATTGGTGAAAAGCAGAGTTTTCTTTGAAAATGAAAAATCTTATTTTTCACCATTTCACAAAAATATATATTTGGGAGTAAGGCGGCAGACCAAAATTATACATGAAAATGTTAAATTTCAACAGTATGAACTGAATAATAATTGTATTGTAGGAGACGAATCCGGTCCACTTTCTCTGCCGTTTTATCGTTCAGATTCCATGAAAAATGCTGTTACTTTGTCATTCACCTTATTTCTGCGAGCGCGAAGATTATTACTTTCTCGGTGTTTTTCGGTTTTGTAATGTTTTCAATGTCTATATAATTCCACGGTGAGATTCAGAATCGTAAATGAAACTCAGATTTCGTCTCAAAGCGGCAATACCTCTAATATTTTGCGGAACCATATTCACCAATTCTCTTCAGTGTCACCAGATTGCGACTTAAAAGTCTTCCTCAGAGACGTGATCGAGGCTACGGTATTAACCGGTTGTGGCCAAGTGGTGTCGATATTTATTACCCGAATATTTCTTATCCATCAAAATATCTTTTTAATTCAAAAGAATTCAGGATCCACTAAAGCTGTGTTCTGTCATGACTATCAAGAAGGCTCAGGAGTACATTCTGAAGATCGTGAGAATTGACCTACAAGAAGATTGCTTCTGTAATGAACGGTTTTATAACACTTTTTTTTTGGTATCGATAAGTTGTGAAGGAATACCACTAACATACTCCCCATGGGGTCTTCATGGGGCAGTGTCGGACTCGAATCAAAGTCAGTAATATCTCGGGCTAGCCTGGTTAGCAGGCTAAGCACGTTTCGCAAAGATGTTAAAGTAAGTGCGTATAGTGGCCTGGCCCCTACCAGTCTACCTGGTCTAAACCTCCCTCACCGCTCTCCGTCTCCCCGAGACAGGACCCGCAATTAAGCATTACAGTCTCGGGGATGTGCCTTAGGGTATAGAAGATCCGGAGTCCCAGTGCCTCATCATCGCCACCCATCCGCGCAAGCACGAACGAATGATAACTTAGCAAAGAGCTATCCGTCACCTCGTCCACCTCCGGTCATTCTCTTCAACATGGTCTTCAACATTCTCTACAATGGTGGACTTTTTTACTTATCGCATAAAGCTGATCCTCTATCTTCCGGGCTGGAACTTTTTAAATTAATATCCACGGAGTCTATCGACCTCCTCCTTCCCACGTAAGACTGCGGTGATATGATCATTTACCACTCGCCATCTTCCCGGTGAGCTCAGCATAAAATTGCATTAAGTTTTCTGGGGTAAGATCAGATGCAATAAGTCTCACTCTGTCACCTTACCAAGCCGAGTATCCAAACAGAGTGTGTTCAGGGCCATCAACCCCCTCTTGGCAAAATACTCACTCGGGAAAACGCCTCCTACCTATCCTATGTAGATACTCACCGAATTTTCCTTGAACAGTGAAGGCCTGCGCCAGATAATAGTTAACTTCACCATGCCTCCATGCCTCCTAGTACACGACAAAACCAGATCATTGATAAATCTTTTTGTCTACCTCGCTTTATCTCCGCCATGCCATTTTTCATTACATATCCTCATTAAGCTTTTTCTAGCCTCCATTCGGTCTCTGCCACCGTACCATTCGCTCTTCTCTTCTGAGAGCACACAGATAGTCTCGTACGGCATCGTACGGTAAGCAGAGACCATCCCAAGCAAGGACCTCCGAAGCAACTTCTGTAATCTTGATACATTCCTCTTCCTTCTAATTGCTCGAACCCAAACTGGTATAGCGTACATAATAATGGACGTATCGCAGACATCAGTAATCTTCTCTTAGATTCTCTGGGTACAACCTGTGATCTCGTGAGCAGCAGCATAGACTTAAGTGATTTATCCGCTTTATTGCAACAATATATTATGTGCTTGCTGAAGTTGCACGCTTTATCTAAGATGACATCCAAACACTTGACAATGTCTCTGGATTCTAGTTTTTGATCCTTTATTTTCAGGTTAAGGGCGCCCTCAAAAAATACACAACCGCAGCAGTATTAGACATTATTATCTTCACAAACAGATTAGTTCCATATATTTGTATACACTAATTTACATATAAAACTGAAGAACCACAGCTTAGACTAGATTAATTTTTTATTGTTGTATTTAGCCAAAAATGAGAATGGATTTTAACGTAAATTTATTTAAATAGTTTCATGTTATTAAGCGAAATGAAAAGCTTAATTTCAGAACTTTGTGTATTATAGCATCATATTTTTATGATTTTAAATCGCTTATAAATCAAGGCATATGAAAAACGCGTTTTTTATTTAATTTTGTTTCTCATTTATAAAAGTTTGTCAAAGAATTCTACAAATATCAGAGATTTAATAAAAGCTTTTATTATTCTTATCATTTTGTTTATAAGGAAGTTAGCTCCCATCTGACTCGTCTAGCGGTAAACTCGTCATCACAAATTACCCATTTATCTGCTGATTTTCGAATCAAATTTTCAGAGTTCAAATCGTAGTAAATGTTGGTTGCTTTTGAATGGATTCGAATATTAGACAGTGGATATCTGTGTACTTGGGTGGTTTCTTTTCCAATCTAGTGGTTGTGGTCAAATTAAACACACGTCTCAGGAATAATCAGCTTGAGTCTAAGACTGCATTCCATATTATATATATATCTCATACTCATCTCATCGAGCTGTGGGGAAAGGGTTGCTTACTGTTCACTAGTTCAGTGCTTCCCAACCTTTTTTCGTTCCTGTACCCCTTAATAAAACTTTTCATTTATGTGTACCCCTCCCCTGATAACTCTATACCTACTCCTAAAAATGTGTCTCGTTTCTCTTAAGGTCTATCTATTGTCAATCTTAATTTTGAAATATAACTTACTGCCAGACGTAAGTTATTAGGTTCATTTAAAATTGCATATTGTAGACATAATACATTATAATAATGTTTATATAAGTTAACTGTTTTAACTTCTCCGTCATTATTCTCCGCTGTTTTAGTATTTCCGCCATTACCAATATAATTTTTACGTACCCCCAATGTGACCCCGCGTATCCCCAGGGATACGCGTACCACAGGTTGGGAATCGCTACACTAGTTGAACAGATTGCAACGCATACGTTAGGGAAGTAAATAAATATATAAGGACGTGACAAATTTTTCTTAGCTAAGGTTATTTGTAGTACAGTTGCTTTGTCGATATATTTGAAATACTTTGCAAGTAATTTTAATAAGAGCGTTGAATAAACTAATTTTAAACAGACTAAACACGATTGAAAAGTTTTAACTACGACCTCCTTTATATCTTTACTATTAAAATCACTATTTTATACATGAAACAAATATCCTTTGAATGTTTATTTTATTTCTAACGATAAATGAAAGAAAAATCTCACTTTCCCTTTCTAGGCGTTTACTTTTTTGTAGAATTTTAGGAAAACTTCAAACTCTTAAGTTTAGAAGAATTTTAAAAAACATCCATTGATTTTTTGAAATTATTATAATAGTTTTTCTTTCGGGTACAGTTAAAATTTTTTTTTTTTATTTACTAATTGGGTGTACAAGTATTAATAAATGATTTTTTTGAGACAACAATTATTTTCAAACAAATTATTTTTTGAAATATTTTTGAATGAGATTTTCTTTGCTGGTAGTAGATCTGATTTTGCTGGAATTGGGTAAAGATAGTGGGTTGTAATTCATTTTTTAAAATACTAATGTAGAAAAATGTAGGTAAATGTTTACTGTTAGGGATTTAGGCTAAGAATATTTAAAAGATAAAAAAAGTTTGCTGTTATATTTTAAACCTTTTTTTCTATTTACATTTCATTCACTTAAATGAAGAGAAAGGATCGTTAAAGATTACAAGTTAAACAAGCTTAATTACTCCATGTAGTGTTTATTACCCTTTTGGGTAAGTAAAATGGTAAACTTGGAAGGATATAATTTTAATTACCCGGAAGGGTAATTAAAATCCTAAATAATGTTTCATATGAAAATAGTTAGTTATTATTTACTTTAATTCTTCTTCCTCTAGAATTTAAAAAAAAAATTCATCCAGTACAAGTGAACCACATAAAAATGTAATTGGAAGAGAGAAGGAATGACATTTCAAATACAAAACAGTTAGATTTTTTTACAAATCTATTAATTTTAATTTTCATTATTTAACTTTTTTTTCATTAAAATTCAACCACAGATCTTAAAATTTATTTTTCTAATGTGTACGTTGCAATTTGATCGGTTATTGAACAATAAGCATACCCCCTAAAGCTCAATCATATGTGGATGATATATATGACATGTAAATGAGGTTTAGTCTTGTACAGAATCGGGTAGACCATTCCTAAGACCTGTCAATTGTTAATTGAACTTGTACCACCAAAGTACACTGGTATCCGCGGTTTAGTATTCAAATCCTTATAAAAGCAACCAATTTTTAATAGGATTTGAACCTGAGAATCTTCGACCTCGAAAATCAGCTGTTAAACAACTGATTTGCACAACTAATTGATCACTCGACCAACTCGGTGGGATTGGTGTTTATTTTTTAAATTAAAAAAAAACAATTATCCACTAATAATGAAACTAAATGAAAGATAATTAAAAAGTGAGCAACATAAAATCGAACCCATAACGTAACCGCTGCAGAATCGGTAGGTTATGTTGGAATGACATTTTAAGAATGATACGGATAAATTAAATAAGAAAAACATAAAACGTAATTTAAATGTTGCATTTATCTACGTTATTGTTAAAAAAACATGTTCAAAATGACCACTCGGGCACCGATGCACTTTTGTGCTCGACTGATCATATTGAGGGTCGTCTGACACAAAACATTGGTATTAGTTGCACTGATTTTTCGTTGAATATTCACATTCAGTTCATCAATATTGTGGAGATTAGACGCATAAACTCTCTCCTTTGAGTAGCTCCAAAAGAAAAAATTGTAAGTAGACAACTATGGGAAACGTGGAGGCTACCGTCCTCTGCTGACAGCTCGTTCATTTGTGAAAGCTGGGCAAACGCGATTCGGTGAAACGTTTGATGTGTGACAAGTTGCTTCGTCTTGTTGGAAGGAACTGTATTCTTTTTCATTATCAGTTAATTGCTCGTAGAATTCTTCGAAAATTGTGAGGTTAAGTTGTGTATTAACAGTCCGATCAGCAAATATTGGTCCACTATACGATTACCGAAAACGGCACACCAAACACCAATTTTCTTATCGTTAAGTGGATACTCAAATATCTCGTGAGGATTCCTCGCCATCCAATACCGGTGTTCTGCGAATTAACATGGCCGGATAAATGAAGCTATGCCTCGTTTGACTTGAAATACGACATCGGGTCTATCTGTCCAGCAACAACGTTTTCGAGAAGCCAGTTGCAATAATCAAGTCGTTTCGGTCTATTTGTCTCCTTCAGTTGATGCACAGTTGTAAAGCGGTACGGTATTAATTTTATAATTCGTGAAAAATTTTACGACAAAGTGTGTATTTAACACCAGATTGTTGGGATAACTTGTATAGTGATTTTTTTTGGACCGGCAGTAATTCTTTTCAATGTCGGCAATGGACTGATGACTCCTAACGGAAGGTTGCCTATTTCGTTTTGCATTTGAAACCAAACCTGTTGTTTCATCAAACGATCCAGAACAAACATAGGCCTCAACTATAGCTATCATCTCCTGGATTGAATAAGGCATAATTTTTTTTGTGTTTCTCTCTCTCCCGGACCGAGACCACAATTAAGTACTTCACAGTGCGAGAGAGAGTCCCACCTACTGCTTCTACCCGCCTGCTGGCTTTCTATCCGGTATGGCATACTGGATAGAAAGCCGGATCTTTTTATATTTTGACCACTCTAATGAGGGAAAGTCATTTCTGACCCTCTCACGATTCCGGGTGTTTTCTCAGTCCACTCTGATGGGAGAAGTCAATACTGACATCCCCCTCCGGTATCGGGTCTTTTCAATTTTTTTTTTTTTATAGCTCCCCAGGGGTTCCCGGTCACGCATCGAGAACGGCTCACATAAGCGAACCGTCCCCTCCTGAGCAGGGCTACTCCCCCTCCCATAACTTCTATTCCCATCTTCTCTGTCCTTTTCTTTTATTATCCCAGAGACGAAGGCTATGATTGTCTCATAATTTTCATTTCCTGAAAGCATTCGCCCTATGATATTATCGGTGTTCAAGGGTCCTGTTTTCGTCTCTAAAGTCCTCCTTGCTTCCTCCCAACGGCAAACTCGAACACCACGTGCCCTGCCGACTTCTTTTGTATTCCATCCTCTGATCTTCGGGTCTCATGTACCTCGTCTGTACCTCCATCTTTCAATTTATACCTTTATATCTCTTTAATTTTTTTTTTTTTTTGACCGAGACCGGGGAATCCAGGAAGATTGGGAGTCCCTGTGCTATATCACCATCGTCCATCCCGGCAAACAGAGAAGCACAATGGTTCAGCAGAGGGGTGTCCCCCCCCGGTCCCACCGAAGAATCCAGGAAACATTAGTAACCTCTTCTCCTGCCCTCCGCCATCTTGGAGTTCAGAACAGCCACTGAATATTGACTAAATGCCTGCCAATTTCTACCGGACGAAATTGGAGGATGAACTCCTCCAAGTCATCCGACATAACCCCGATTAGCCCAGCCCTTTGTCTCTCCTCATTACACTTAGGGCAGTCAAATAATGTGTGTTGGGCATCATCATACGCGGCGCAATATATGCAATTCGGCGAATATCGCCTTCCAAAACGAAACAGGTAACGCTGAGCATCTGAGTGACATGATGATTGACTTCGCCATGTCGCCTGTCACAGTAGGCATCCAAATTCTTGAACAGCCTCTTCGTCCAGGCTCCCCCTCACCTACGGCTCTTCTTGCCCTCCAACTATCACACAGGCTGTTTTTTGAATCAGCTCTCCCTGTTCCATTATGTCTGCTCGTTCTTTCCGCAATTATCAGATCTATCGGTGGCTCGTAATTACACAGATTGCCTCGTTCTATATGCCGCGGCCACACCCAGAAGGGATCTTCGGTGTATACTGATTAGTCTCCTTAGATTATTCTTTTCCACGGCAGAACCCCACACGGGTACCGCATACAGAATTATAGAGGGGACCGCGGAAACTATACGCGTCAACGTTTAGACGCGCATCGTGCTAGGTATGAAGCAAACACGGGTGTCAAAGCTGTAATTGCTTTCTCAGCGCTGCTACAACACACCTCTACCTGATCCGAGAACCTGAGGCCTTTATCCAGTATCATACCCAGGTATTTTGCTGCATTGACTGCCCGTAACCAGTGCTGGCCAATGCGTAGATCTGTATATGCAATCTGTCTACGGCCAGCCAGAGTTAGATACTCGCACTTCGTCGGTACAAACTCCAACTCCTGAGCGGTCATCCATTCATTAATAGCGAGGAGAGCTTTATTGCCCCGCATCTGCACCTCCACTTCCTTTTTTCCTTCAACCAACACAGCTAAGTCGTCGGCATAAGCAACCGTCTCGACCCTTTCCGGCAATCTCAACTTAAGGACTCCGTCATAAACAAAGTTTCACAGGAACGGGCCGAAAACGGAGCCCTGAGGAACCCCACTTGAGGGTTGAAAAGAGATGTTACCTCCCTCTGCGTAAACTACGACTCTCCTATCTAACAGGAAGGCTCGCACTTGTTTTCTTAGATACGAACTGATACCCTTAGCTACAAGGGCGGACATAATCTCCTGCCAAGACACGGAGCCGAATGCGCTTCTCAAATTCAGGAGTATTAACAGTGGTAGACACGCAAACACAATTTTACTCACAATACTGCACTGCAACAAACGTAACTGCCGTTACACGTAACTACCTGACAAACGCAGCAACAACCATATATTCATCCACTAGTCGTGCTATTTTTTGAGTGTCTTTCATAAATAGTGTTGGGTAGCAGTTTCATTATGGGTTTGGTTTTAGGTTGCTCACTTGTATAATATAATTAACTACAAGATAAAATAACTTTAAATTACATAAATAACTATAACGAACCAAACGAATTAATTTGATATTTGAATTCTGACGGTTTAAATCTTTTTTTTCTAAAAATATAACCTAAATATCTAAATGAAAAACAAAAGTTATAGAAAAGAGAAATAACTTTAATTTGTTTCTTCTACTACTTTTTTTTATTGTTTTTTATTTTAGTCCATCAAGAATGATTTAATCCTAATAAGATCTTTCCTGTCATGAGGTGTTCTTTTCATTTCAATAGAATATCAGTTATTGCTATGATTTTAATCATGTGAATTATTACAAACAAATACGAAGAACTAAAATAAGCAAAGCTGTTGATAAGGCTCGCTACTTAAAGTTACGTCACTTGTCTACTTAAATTAAAAACTCGAATTATAATAAAATTCTCTAACAAATATTTTGTATCTAAGTATTAGTTACCGGATTTGTATAAATTAAATACATAAATGAAATTCATAGCTTTATAACTATCCTTTAATTAAAAAAATAATTATTGCTTTATAAATAATCCAGTCAACAACTCAAAATATTACTATAAAAAAAGTCACTGTAAAATGCGAGAGTCCTCGTTTAATTATTACTGCCCATCTAAATGTGGTGTGTTACCTGGTTTAATTTACATTTAAAAACATTCTTGAAGTTTAATAGATATAATAATCGGCAAGCAAGTTAATTCAGGTTGACCCAGCGGTTCATGACTTTAGGTGCCGGCCTCTGTGGCGCGAGTGGTAGCGTCTCGGCCTTTCATCCGGAGGTCCCGAGTACGAATCCCGGTCAGACATGGCATTTTTCACTCACGCTATAATTCATATTCATTTCATCCCCTGAAGGTATACCTTAACGGTGATTCCGGAGGTTAAAAAAAAAAAAAAAATGATTTTCAAGTTACCATTGATACAAATAAAACCGTACACCTGATAATTTGGTTTGCACATTTAGATAGCTAAAAAGGAAATAAATAAATAAATAAATTAAAAGAATAAATAAATTTTATAACAATAAAAAAGATAAATTTTGTAAGAAAATTGTATCTCAGAGGGTACCCTCAGAAAACCAATAAGAATTTCATTATACAAAAGTGGGCTATCAGATCCTTGCTTGATACCTAAACGTATGAATCATGTAGAACGATTTTAAGAAGATTACACATCTTTACTTTTCATTATGTTTACGCAAAAAAAATAGTCATTTATTCTTTAAAGAATATACATGTCCACCTCTCAAACCAAACAACAGGTGTATTTTTGCGTAACTCAACACGATAGATTCCTACTTACGAGAAGGACTTTATTATTCTTCTGTTGCCATTAAATTAACAAACCGTTTCAAAACGATTTATTTAAAATACAGTTAAGTAAATTCCTTTTGTAGAAACTATATCAATAAATTTAAAAATAATATTAATAAATAAATTTAAAAAAAACCCTATATCTTGTGCATCCCACTCAATGTATACGTAAGTATGTGCTGAAATAATTTTCATTAACTCCTTCTGAATTGTGATTTATTTTTTTGATATTTATAATCGTTAGTTAGTATTTTCGTGTATTTATATTATTTCTCATGTTATTTATTTTAAATAATTAACATTGGCTTTAATTACTATATTTCTATTTTACAATAATTTTGTTCTCTGTGATGCTGTTATGATCAAGATTTTACCATGGTTTTCCTTGTTCAATCCAGGCAAACACTCTGTGACAGCTATTTTTTTAATCCGTGGAATAACGTATCTACTTTTTTTGACATAAGTTATATATTACTAGAACCGTTAAGAAAAAAAGATTTATTTTCATTTATTGAAATTTGTTATAAATTATATTTTTCTTTAAATAAATTTACTCAACTTTTAACGAAATATTCCTGTAATAGTGATTTTTGTGGATAAATTTTTAGTTTTATAATTATAATATGCGTGTATAATAAGTATTGAAAATGTATTTAAATAAAGTGTTAAATGTAAAAATGTTAAATTGTATTATTCCTCAAAAAACACGTGTCTGGGCATTATATTGGAAATTGGTATTAAGAAAAGAGAAATAAGTATCTTCATTCTTATCACTAACCTGTCATTTCAACAGGTTATAGGCGTGATTGATTCACTTATCCTTTCTATTTATCCAAATTTTTACACACGCTATGTTTTCTAAAATAAATAATTATTATAGTTGAATTATTTTTAATTTGTGGCTTAAAGTTTGAATTCTTTAAAAATGTTAAATGAATCTCTTTTCTGTCGTGAAGCGAAAGATTTTATTTATTTTTCAGATATTATTTGGTCCTAGTAAATATGAACTATAATAAGTAAAAGTCTTATTTTTTCTCTGTGTTTATATTTATAAATAACCTTCGTTAAAAAAAAAATTTCCTGTGAACTGAAGCATGTTATGTTTCATTTCAAGGTATGGCCAATATGTTATAAAATTTCACTCTCTTTTCCGTCCTTTTTTTATTTTTTTAACGTTTTATATATAAGGCTACTTGCCCACTATACGAAGTGACACATCATTGACAGTGATACATCATTTTATATGGACGCGTGCTGACTATACGGTACGGTAATATATCGCCGTGATTGCTGCCGTGTGCAGCGCCAGATGGCCACTGTTGGACGGCAGCCGGACGGCGCGCCGTATTGTCAGTGGAACGTGTATTAACATCAGTTTGTCCACTTCCGGTTGATTCACCGTCTGCCGTTCAGTAGTTGATAAAATTCTGTTCGAGCAGTTCATGTTACGTTGTTGCAGATCATTATTGTAGTTTTATTATTTTTTTTAAAATGACCACACAATTTAATATTGACACTTAGTTGATAATTGTATTAATACATGACAGACCAGACCTGTGGGACAAGACGATTGCCAGACTACAAAGACAGATGACTAAAATTAGAAAAAACACCCAGTGTACAACAAAAAACCACTCAATTAAGCGAAAACTCACGAGCTGGCAAAATAGCTTCCAACCTTGGCGCTGACTGCCTCAGAGCCTACCAAATCTAAAACTATCTTGCATTAATGGATGCATCCAATATTTTCTCTGATAACGCTTCTTTTTTTTTGTTATGTAAATAATATAATGCAAACACTGCCAGTGCATTACCGGTATCCATTTCGACTCGTTTATGTACTTGACTAGAATGACGACGGAGAGAATTTAAACCGGTGAGACAGCCGTCGTGTGGGCAAAGCCATCAGGTTTTTTTTAACTAGCCTTAGGCTAGTTGCCCACTATACGAATTTTCGCCGGAACGGTAACTTTGCCGGCCGGTGAAAAAACCGGGCAGCTGTGTCCACGATGATGGCTGCTACCACATCCCGTCGTCTCAACTCAGTCGAAAAAACACCTCGAGTGCAATGGATGCAGATAGTTTACGCGCTGTTGTTGCTTGTTATTATTTATATAAGAAAAAAAAGAAACGTCAGAGAAAATATTGGTCCATTGATGCAGGAACGATTTCGATTTGGTGAGTTTCAAACAACATTTGAAAAAGTAAGAGAAGATGAAAAGAAACATTTGAAATATTTCAGGATTCAGAACTTATAGAACTCCCACCTGCACAATCAGTACGCGGTGGTTTAAACGCAAATGATAACAGGAAAAAATTTGCAGAATATTTCATGGCAGGATCGATTATCTTAATGTGTTACCTTTATTAAATTATCAGAAAAATAACTAATATTTAAATCTTTACAAGCTAGCCTAAATAAAAAAAAATTGTGTTAATTAAAGCTAAATAGTTAAAATAATTTATGTTAAATTTATTAGTAATAAATTATGTTAATTAATATTTACCTTTGTCATTTTTTTCTGCATCCGACACTGTATCATAGTAATCTTTCAACTGCTGACATACTTCCTTCCATGCCTCCAATTTAAGTTGTCTGTATTTATAATTTGGACTTGTTTTATCCCACAGGACTGGCCTTTCCTGTACGAGAATTATTAAATATTTGCAGTCAACAGTGAACTCGCTGCTCATTTTAAAATTAAAATAATTACTCAAAAACAAACTGCACGCATAGACCGGCTTTTATACACTAAAATACTGATTTAATGATTACTGATTAAACGGTAGAAGGTGAATCAACCAGAAATGGACAAACACATGTTCCAATGACAGTACGGCGCGCCGTCCAGCTACCGTCTCTACAGTGGGCATCCGGAGCTGTATACGGCAGCAATTCCGGGAATTCTACCTTACCGTATAGTCGACAAGCGTCTACATAAAATAATGTACTACTCTCAGTCCGGCGTATCCGCCGGAGCGGTGGACGTTGAAAATTCGTATAGTGGACAACTAGCCTAAGGGGTAGGATTGGTTTCCTGGCATTTCTCCCGCCACCACCCCATTCGGTCGCCCTAGAGCATAAGACCGAATGTCTGTGCCACG
>JAAAKQ030087312.1:0-14834 GCA_010016005.3 Zanna intricata
CAATTAACCACACTTCTCAGGAACGGTCGACCTGAGATTGTACAAGACTACACTTCATTCAAATTCATACATATCATTCTCTGAAGTACTTACGTTAGTTCCGGAGGTTAAATAGATAAAGAAAAAAGTAAGGATTAGAGAGGCTTTACAAATAGCAGAATAATTTCTTTTTAAATCTGCATTATGCTCTGCTGTAATAAAAGTTCTGAAATTGTTTACGCAAAACTGAAATGGAAACTACATTATTTTTAAAGCTGTTATAATAATTGGGAATGCCTGAAAAAAATTTATATTTTTAATTACGTTTTTTAACGCTTTAAAACCTTGAATGAATTTTATTGTTTTTCGTCTTGGAATTCTTTTTTCTTCCAAAACTTACTAAATTTCAAACAATAAACAGATGTTTTTAGCATTGTTTTTTTAGAATTGTTTCTGCGCCTTTCTTCAACGGAAGGAAATTAAAAAGTATTCTGATCCCGACATAAATTGTTAGATAACGATCTTCAGCGATCGTAGACACTTTTCACGTTTCAATATATTCTCATTAATTTATATAACAACGTATTATTTTGAAACTGAATGATAAATAGGTTTGGGATGTGTATATAAATTTTTTAATAATCAATTAACAAAGAAGAATCTAATTTTTCTTAGTTTTGTAGTATAGTTGTAATATTTCGATATTTGCTCAGCCGGTTTTAAATTTTTTGTATTGAATATCCACTGGTGTCTTCTGAAATTTTTATCGTTCTTTGTGAATAATCAGAAACTGCGATGCTTGTGTGTTATGTGGTCGTGTAAAGATGATTTAACAAACATATTTATATCGCAGGAGAAATTGGTGATTTTACTTTATTTTCAGTTTAAATATGTATGATATTTAATTAGAGCTGTCGATGTTTATTTTTATTTCGGATTAAATCTATAGACCCGTAGCTTATTTTAATTATATGATATAATTTACGTGATCGAAATACAAACGACCGAGAAGGACCAGGTAAGGAATGTTTTGAGAGCGAAGCCGGTCGTCTGCGGTCGTAGTAATATTGTAGTGAACGCCACCCGCCCCCGTCAGTAGCGCTTCCAATAAGATGGGCTCCGACACTGTAAAGAGCGACACGGCATTATTCATTATAGAGGCATGTGCTTTGTATCCTCTTTCTCTTTCGCTTCCTTTCTATCCCCTAGCCATCTTTCTCTCACACTCTCACTCCCTCTCTTTCTATCTTCCTCTCCCTCTTTCAAACTCACTCACTCACTCACTCTCTCTCCCTCGTCTTTCTTTTCTCCCTTATTTCTATTTCTCCTTCACGCTCTTCTCTCTTAAATTTCTCACCCGCCCTACCGGCCACGCTAAGCTCGCTACCGAGCAGCTATATCTTGAACACACACTGTTGTCTCGAGTAGCGCGCATATTGAGAGTGAAAATATTGTCGTTTTTAAAAAAAGAGAGTAAAAAATGAAACTTCTTTTCGATATTAAAATATCAAGTGGTACGGTAAATAACTTATTATTAAAGAAATATTTCCTTTTTAGTTTTTAACCCTTAACAAGTCTTGGGATCGATTATTAATGTTAATAAACGTTAATTTATTTCTATCATTAATCTGATGGATCACCCGATAAGAAAATACCAATTAATTTAAGTTGTAAATTTTTTTTTTAACAGCCGGTGTTACTTGGGGGTTTACATAAAGTCATTTTCTAAGTTAAAATGTTAATAAGTTTCTTATTTCAAATACAGTGCTGTTAATAATTAGTTTTCTTGACGTGCCGTTCATTAACGAATCGGCTTACTTGTATTTCATCAATGACCCATCAACCAATTATAACTATAGTTGACTGGCTGCTTAAGGCCTGTTAATAAGAGGGGGAAAAAAAATCAAATTTATTAAATATTTTTAACAATTACCATAATTTTTAAAAGTATTATCGACAACGTTAATAACATCGCAAAAATATATTTAGTTCAAAGTTCGTATAATTTTCAAGTGTGTCTTCGGTTCGGAATAAGAAGAAAAAACTATACGGTACCCTTGTGGTTGCTAGTCGAATTAGTAAAATGAGTGAATAAATACAGTGAAAAAAATAATTTTTAATGATCTGAGAACAGGCGAGATGATGTCATGTTTTAAAAGTGATCTCAAATAATCATTAAACGAGTGTATGATAATATGAAGTAGCGATTTTAATACATTTAAATGTTTTAGTAAATCGAAAGGATACAAACAAACAAAGGCGATATGTATTTTTATTAATAATATTATTGACATATTTTTGCAAATAACATTAATAAAAAATTTTAACCATGCCGCTCTTTAACGACGTAGCCAAAATATTATTACCGACATTTTTACGAGTATTATTAACGCGCTTCAGTAATATTAAATTGATTTAAGAATAAACATTCAGCGTCGGAAAGCCCAGATTATCAGAAAGGGAACATAAACTAAATCATATTTTAAAAATAACGAGTGAATGGATACGGGCATCCCTCTTGGTTATCTATAATTCTCTATATTTTTATCTCGAGCCTCCCTCTGTAATTTTTTCCGATTTAACGATCCGTCGAAAACTACACGAAAAGAAATTAAAGACCGCATAAGTAAAAAAGTTTAAAAAAAATGCTTTTAACAGTTGTATGCTTGTGAGTTCTCTTGCTCTTTTTCGTCTTTCTTCTATTTAAGTTCTTCTTTCTTTTATTATTTATTTAGATTAATAAAATTGTAGATTAAAAAGGAAAACTATTTTCAACGCATTTTATTAAGAAAAAACAAATTTATATATATATATATGTTTCTTCGTTTTAGTCTAGGTCTATTTACATCTTAAATCTATTTCCATGTTCTGTCAAATATATCTAGAGACTACTTTTTGAAACGAATGGAATTTTCCACCATAGTTTGCTATCAAAGGAAACATCTGCCTCTCGTAACAGGTGGTAATTCCTCTTTGAAATACATAAAAATGTTAAAAACCCAGTCCGTCCATTCCTTTACATTTGGGCAGATTGCAGTTTCTACTTCTCTTTTATATTACCTTTTCTGCTTTCTGATGTGATTTCAATCGAATTATGGTGTTTTTCTTCTTTTTTTTTTTTTTTTTAATACCGTTGTAAGTAATCCTTATATAAAGTTTTATTTTAAAGCACTGGGTTCTATTTAATACTTTTTGAAAAATATTCTAGCATCATTAAAAAGTGTGTGTACTGCACAAAACAATTTATTTTTTGTCTTTAGTCATTTGACTGGTTTGATGCAGCTCTCCAAGATTCCCAATCTGTTGCCTGTCGTTTCATTTCTGTATACCTTCTACATCCTAACAATTTGTTTTACATATTCCAACCGTTGTCTGCCTGCACTATTTTTCCCATCTACCCTGACCCTCCAATATCAAAGCAACTATTCCAGGATGCCTTAATATGTGGCCTATAAGAGTCTGTCTCTTCTTTTAACTATATTTTCCCAAATGCTCCTTTTTTCATCGTTTTGTCGCAAAACCTCTTCATTTCTTACTTTATCCACCCATCTGATTTTTAACATTCTCCTATAACACCACATTTCAGAAGCTTCTGAGAACTCTTTTCTTCTCAGGTACTCCGATCCTCCAAGTTTCACTTCCATATAAAGCTACGCTCCTAACATATACTTTCAAAAATGTTTTCCTGACGTTTAAATTAATTATTGATGTAAGTAAATTATACTTCTGACTGAACCTCGTTTCGCCTGTGCTATTCAGCATTTTATATTGCTCCTGCTTCGTCCATGTTTGGTAATTCTACTTCCCAAATAACAAAATCCTTCTACCTCAGTAATATTTTCTCTTCCTAGTTTTATATTCCAGCGGTCCATCTACATTATTTCTACTAAATTTCATTACTTTCGTTTATTTTTGTTTGTTTTCATGCGGTAATTGTTGCATAGGACTTCCTCCATGCCATTCAAAGTATCTCCTAAATCTTTTTTATTCTCTGCTAGAATTACTATATCGTCATCAAACCGTAGCATCTTTATCTTTTCACCTTGCACTGATACTCCAGTGTTAAATTGTTCTTCAACTTCATTAACTGTTAGTTCTTTGTAAAGGTTATAAAGTAACGGGGATAGGGAACATCCTTGTCGAACTCCCTTTTTTATTACCGCTTCTTTTGTATGTTCTTCCATTATTACTTGCAGTTGCAGTTTGGTTCCTGTAAATGCTAGCAATTGTTCTTCTATCTCTGTACTTGAACCCTAAATTTTTCTAAATGCGTAACATTTTATTCCAGTCTACGTTATCAAATGCCTTTTTTTAGATCTAAAATGCTTTTTATTTGGGTTTGTTTTTTTTTTTTAATCTTCCTTCTACTATTAATCTGAGTGCTAAAATTGCTTCTCTTGTTCCTATACTTTTCCTGAAACCAAATTGGTCTTCTCCTAACCCTTCTACCACTCTCCTCTCAATTCTTCTGTACAGAATTCTACTTAAGATTTTTGACGCATGAGTAGTTAAGCTAATTGTGTATTCTTCACACTTATCTACTCCAGCTTTCTTTGGAATGCTTAAACAATTATTAAATTATAATTTTAGTAAAAAGTATAACAAACGTCTTAATACTTTTTATTCTTTACTTTATGGATATATCTACATTAAAATCGTAATCTGATTGGCAACGTATTAACTTATTACAATCGTTAGAAAACCTTTTTAAAAAAAAAAAAAATCCTTTTGCGACTTATTTTCATATTCTAAGTATCTCATTTCAGTAACCATTTGTGTTATAAAAGTAGGATAAGCTAATAAATGTACGTATTTTTTTTTTTTTTTACATTACGAAATTTACGGGCATTATTTTACTAGAATAAAAATTTTTTTTTTTATATTATACCTCTCGTGTGTTTTCGTCGGTGGGCGATCGAAAATACTAACGTTGATTTAGATTCAATTCGTTAACGATTTCATAGATTTTGACTAATCGGTAAAAATCATTCTGTTCGACGGATTATCGTAATCCATCCTTCGAAGATTAAAATTTCCCTAAAATTAGAAAGAAGTCCAGTTATTTTTAAAACACCCGTTCCGACGGTTTGCCTAAGTTCCAAAGACTGAGTCGTACCGCTACTTCGATTTAATTTGTGTAGGTTTACTATTTCTGTATGAAGAAATCATACCGTTCTCATTTATTTCCTTTATACGGATAGCAGTAGCGCTTGTAAATTGTAAATAATTTGCTCGGTAACATAATTTAAGGTAGGTCGATCTTTTATAGCCCACCGGGCTGGTCTAGTTAATGCGATATCGCGATAATATTTCGATATCGTCTAGTTAACGCCGATTTACGATATCGAAAAATTTGATTTTGCGGTCGAAAAATTATGCTATGTTTTTTTTTTATGACTATTGATTTCGAAGTCAAGAGTTTTAATGTTCAAATCCTCGTAAAGGTAGTTACTTTTATACGAATTTGAATGCTAGATCGTGAATACCGGTGTTCTTTGGTAGTTTGGTTTCAATTATCCGCACTTCTCTGGAGTGGTAGACCTGAAATTATTCATGACAACACTTTATTCACATTCATACATATCATCCTCTGAAGTAATACCTTACGATAGTTTCGGAGGCAAAAAGCAAAATATACAGCAAAAGAGAGCGCAATCGATCTTTTACGGGTTTATTTTTCAAACAGTATTTACAAATTTGTTTGTATGACCGGCCTTTTAAACGCTTCATATGTTTATTTATTGTCTGTGAATTATTTTTATTCGCTATCTCTTGTTTCTATTGCGGTCTGATAACCCTTGTTTTTTTTTTTTAGATTATTTCGAACATGAACTTGCTGTAGCTGTTAAGGAGTAATATAAAATCAGTTTGTTTTTTTCTCAGTTAAATTCGATTAATTCAGTGGCTGGATATCTTTTTCCTGCGATGAACTTGTTTTAAACAAACCCTCTTTAGTTCGGATGCGATACATCTTTTAGTAAATAAATTTTATGGTATTTTTCATCTTCATCAAAAAATTTAATTTTCGGATTATTGATTATAATGTAAAGTTGTTATATCTTAATTTAGTAAAAGTTTTGCGCACGAAATTATCCAACATAACCGGTATCGGATACTGTTATGACCAAATACTTTTTAAAGATTGTATTCAGATTATTTGTTAGCAATTAATGGTCTGTCATGTATTATTTCATAAATTGTAATGCTTTGTGATTTTATTTGGATTGTTATGCTTGAGATTATTTATGTTGTTTTATCTTTTCCTGATGCATCGTGGCCTTCCTAAAAAAATGTTTTATCTTTTCTATGTTTGGAAACTTATGGGATTACGTGTTCTTCAGTAGAGGAGGACATCCATCGAAATACTTTTTTTTCCAAACAATGGTAGCTATGTAGAGCATATTACATAAATAAAAGTAATTTTCATTAAAAAATAAAAAAAAAAAAAAAAAAAAGTTTATTTTTCTGTGTATGGAAACTTATACGACACCTGTAGTTTGAATTAATTTTTTTTTTCGCTTTTTTTGTTACAGGTAAGTGATACCGGTGGTGTTTTGAAACGAATACTACGTTACCTTATTGTCCGCAAAGTAAGTTTTTTATGGTTTTCTTTTTACAGGAATAAAGTCAAGGAGAAACGCTCCAGAATTGTGTACAAAAAAAAAAAAAAAAATGATAAAAATCTGTGCATTGAGTTTTTAAACACTTATAATTTAGTTTTGTTTTTTTTAATTTCGTTATTAATTAAAATAAATATGAAAACAAACACAACGCTTAAATAATAAAAAAAAAAAAAGAAACTAAAAAAAAAGCGGTCTTATAGTATAAACTAAAATTTCCATATCTTGCTGTGAGTAGTCAAATTGGGAAGGAAACGGTATTTGTTAACAGTGTAAGTTATACCGTTTGAAGTTTCCCCTCAGACGGTGCAACACTTCCCTCTCGATTTATCATATAAGAAGTCTTGTAAAAAAAATTATAAATAAATTGTACTATTTTCGAGGAAAACCTTTCGACCGTCAATATATTCATATTTGGCTGAGAAACATTCAGGACATGTTCTGCTGGTGAAAATAATGAAAAATATTCTCATATAAAGACAGGTCTGGAAAACGCTTTGTTTTCGAGTTACGGCTAGCGAAATATTTTCCCCGGATTTCAGCTTTGTAATAAAAAGAAGCCCTACTGTGATTTTGGAGACAAAAAGAAAGGAGTAATGTTGATGGTTTTCTTATGTAATTTTAGCTGGTTAATAGGATAAAGGTTTAATAGGTCCTAGAAATGTAACTCCAATAATAAATTTTAAGATATACGACGTAAAACACAAAATTCGGTATCGAAAAAGAAGTTTTTTTTTTTTTTTTTTTTTTTTAGATTTGTAATACAGTAAGCAGCTTTGTTAAATGACTAATAAATGCGGATGATTTAGAAACAAAACTTGTAGAGAATTTAATTCTGAAAATAATGAATGTAAATACAGCCAATAAATTCTATTTTTCGGGCTGCGCTGAATTTTCTGAATAATGAGATGTCCATAAATAATTTAACACTACTATTTATTGGCATTCACCATAAAAACAAACAGTTTGAAATGATCCTTTCGTTCGTAAGTAATCCTCATTTACAGATGGAAAAAGTTTTCGTATTTTCAATTTGCCTTCCAGGAATCTCTCCTGATATTTACGTCAAACAGCTTCAGAAATTCCGTTACAAAATCTATAAACTAAAATTATATTTCTCAATAGAAAATTTGAAACTACATTTGTTCACTGTATGATAACACTATACTTTCCTTATCTGTATTTATGACAACAGATTCTAACGAAGTTCACATTTTTCATTGCTAACAAGCTTGTTACTGTTACCAGTCCATACAATAAAATCTTGTTAAATATTTTTTTTAAGTAACGTACATTTTATTTTAATTCAATTATTTTAGTTAATTATATCGTTTTACCTTTGTAAATTATTGTATATACTCTTCTAAAATATTGTTTTATAAATTTCTTTTAAAATTATTTTCATTAATTAGCGTAAAAAGGAAGTTATAAGGTACAGAAATAATAATACCATTGGCTGCCTACTTTTCGTTTGTTTTGCTTCAATAAAAAAGCGATTTTTACAAGTTTTATACTTACTTTTTATTGGTTGTATTTGCATTAATTTTCTCAAAATTAAATTTTGTACAGGTTTTGTTACTAAATCTTCCGAATTTATTAGCTGTATAACAAAACTATTGTACTACAAACCTAAAAAAAAAAAAAAAAAAACTTGTTTTTCGACGCCGAATTTTTTGTTTTATGTCTGTTATTATAAAAACTACTTAGAATTACAGTTACGTGACCTGTTTTTATTCTATTTCCCAACTCAAATTACATAAACCACCGACTTGATTAATTTTGGTCCGAAAGATTATGCTAGGTTTTATTTTTTATCAGAAGAACTGAAATACGGGCGAAATCAACTCGAAAACAAAGCATTTCTAGACCTATGTTTAATATGAACGTTTTCCATTATTATTCACCAGTAGAATATATCCGGAAAATTTATCCGTTTCTTCCTAAAACATTCTTTACATATTATTCTGGCTTAAAAAAAATTAGGGAATGTTTGATTTAACAATCGAATTACGGAAATAGTTGTAGTTTATTATATTTTACTAAGATCTATTTTAATTATATTTGAATCGGTTGTATATTAACAATTCAAGAAATATAAATAAAAAACATTATTGGGACTACATCTGTAAAGTAAAAATTTAAAAATGGTTTAAAATGTTTTGTTTTCCCTATTACATGTTACGTAATTAAGCTAAAAACTATCTGTTAATAAAATGTGTGGAACGAACATTTTTTTTTTTTCAGACAATTCAAATAATGATAAAATATATAGTTTATAAAATAATCTGGCGACTAATTTATTTGTTCAGATACGAAGATATTTTCTTTTATAACTTTAAAATGTATATACTGTTTGCATAATGTTTAAACTAATCCGTGACATTTACCATTTAGTTACTAGAATTTGTTTCGGGTATTAACTGACAGATCCTTCGACTATTTTTTCATGATCGCGTTAAATGATAATATAATTGTGGAGTTATTCTCCAAATAACTCCAGAATAATAGAGAGAATAGTACTGTAAAAGTCTTAATAATTTCTCCCGCCCCTAAAGCCACGCTGTGTGGGTGTGTTCCTTCACAATTCGGAATTATTGTGTCAAATCAGTGCAGTACGTGGCGCGAGTGATTGCGTCTCGGCCTTTCATCCGGAGGTACCGGGTTCGAATCACGGTCAGGCATGGAATTTTTCATACACGCTACAATTCACATTCATCTTCTCATCCCTCTGAAGATATACTTAATTGTGGTTCCGAAGGGTGCAGTACGGTGAAAAAAGTTCTCTGAAACACTTTTAAAGTAATAGTGTAGAAAAAGTAATTTTACAAATCGAAAAAAAATTTAAAGTAGAAGTTCTATTAAAGAGTAATAATGTTGAAAGAAATGACGTAGTTCATTTTGTGTTTGGCGAATGGATGGTGTGGGAAGAGTTAACTTTTAATATCTAAGATAGTTCTTAAATAATTTATCTTTACCGATAGAATAAAGCTTTACGCATATCCGGAATAGATTAGGGATATAATCTCCGATCATGTACTTTATACACAAGTGAAGAAAATCGCTTCTCTGATCGAATATAAAAGGCTATATCCTGTCACAGGTCGTCGGCCTGTTCTGAAAATAGTTGTATTTTAAAGAATATTGTTACAGGTATTGTGTTTACTTATTCTACTATCTTATCAAATAGTTTTTTTTTTTTTTTTTTTTTTTTTTTAGTTCTATCTAATCGGACAAAAACTTATATTTATGAGAAATTTTACAGAACTTTTATATCGTATAATGTTTTAAGTTTTTATTTGTTTTCCTACTCGATGAAATGATCCTACCATAAATATGTTTCTTTAAATAACTTCTGCTTTTGTATAATCGTTTTGGGTTTACATTTACATTAAGTAAAAGACCCAAAACGATTAAAGGTTTTTTGAGCTTGTTTTTAGTGCTTATGAAAGAACTTACCGTATTACTAAAAATGTTTTAGAATTTTCTTCTTTTAATGCGATTTTTGTGTAGCATTTTTAATCTATTTTACCTGATTTCGTAAGAAATCTGTTTGGAATTATTGTTTGTTTTTTTTTTTGTTGTTGAAATTTTTGGTCGATGCCCGTGCTGTCAGTTCAATCGATGTTGGAATAATCATTATATTTATAACTTATACGCCCGAGTATGCATACGATCTAAAGTTTGAAAACTAAAGGAATTTCTATATCGGTGTATTTTTTTTATACTTTCCAATATTGGATAGTGATGATGAATTTGCATAAAAAAATAACTCTTGAGATCGAAAGTTTAAACTAGTTCTCATAAAATAATCCTATCTATAATAAAAATACGATCGTTCCCTAATATTGTCCATAAAAATTAAATGCTTCTCTTCATTGGTTCATTATCGAATAACATATTTTAAAGGAATCGAAAGTTGTTTAATGATGGCGCCCCTAGGTTATCGATATCTCTTAAAAAATATTTTTCAAATATTGTTCGAATCGATTTGATGTTTCAGAATATACAGAGTGTTTCACGAGGAATATGTAATATTTTATAGACTTATTCTGCTTATCAAAACAATGAAAAGAGTTCTTTTAAACATAGTTCGCTTCTTTAGCGAGTTAACGTCTAGCTGAAGATCTAGCTCTCCCAGTGAAATGAAGCCGTATTGAAATTGTTTGGACGTTAATCTAGAGACTAAATTAATGGTTTTTGATCTGAAAAAAATCAATAAAATAGGTCCCACAACTGTATTTTTTTTTTAGTTTTTAATATATCTGACTTATAACCCAAAATTAGGGGTCCAAAAAAAAAACAACCTTTTAATGTTTAGATTAAAATAACTTTCATAAATAAGTAATAAATGCATAAACGTTTACTACAAAACTTGTAGAGAATTTAATTCTTAAAATATTGATGTAATCAACGTCTATGAACATTTAACACAATGTTATCAAATTCGTTTTTATTGAAAACCAAACACAGAACTAAACAGTTAGAAAATTGAACACTGCTAACGAAAATTTAAATTATATGCCTATTTCTTTCAAAATAATTCTAACCAAATGTTCATTTAAATATGCCACTGTATCTTTCACTTAAATTATTTAATTTGGTAAACTTAGTGTATTACATTAACTACTCAAAATGTTCACCTCCATTGGCAATACACATTTCAGCGCGAGGACGCCGCTGCCTGCTTCAACATTCGTGGGCTGTTTCTTATTTCTTGAGCGTCAACCATGATTCTTTGTAAAAGTTCACCACGTTCATTTTATGGATTTTTGAGGGTACACTAATGACTTCATGTGACCCCATATAAGGAAATTAACGGGTTCAAATTAGGGAATATGGCTGGCCTCGCTGTTGGTCCTCTTCGGCCAATCCACATATTTTAGGAATGTTTCATTAAGATGCTGAGTTGCAAGGCGATCAAAATGTACTGGAGCACCGTTACGTTGGAAATACATAATTTTCGGTACTATTGGAATATTCTCTAAAAGTATAGGAAGTTTATTTTGAAGGTAATTTAGATACGCTTCTCCATACAGTCGACGATTAAGGATATAAGGTTCTATCAGAATACTTCCTACTACACCGCAGCAAACATTTATCGAAAACCGACATTGGTACTTTGATTCTGAGGTGTCATTCCAAATATAATTTTTTATTGAATTGTTTATGCCAGTTAATTATGTTTAGTTCTGTTCGGTTTTCAATAAAAACGAATTTGAAAACATTGTGTTCAGTATTCATTGACGTTGATTACGTCAATTTTTTAAGAATTACATTTTCTACAGGTTTTGTAAAAAACGTTTATGCATTTATTGCTTAAGAAAGTTATTTTAAACTAAACATTTAAAAGTTGTTTTTGGACCCCTAATTTTGGGATATGTCAGATATCTTAAAAAATTAAGGGAGATACAGTTTCGGGGACCTATTTTATTGAATTTTTCAGGTAAAAACCACAGAAAATCATTATCTAGTTTAACGTCCAAAAAATTTCAGTACGACCTCATCCCACTGGAGGAGCTGAAATCCAAGCGAAATCTTTTGCTAGCCGTAGCTCGCTAACGAAGTGTTCCCAGACCTACGTTTAAAACAACTCTTTTCATTGTTTTGGTTAGTGGAATACGCCTGTAAAATATTGCAGATTCATTGTGAAACACTCTGTATATACTACGTCCCTAATCTTTCGATCTCATCATTATTACAGAATCCCTTTATCATCGATTATCCGATTTACATATTTTTGTTTTTGCTGTATAAGTTCTGTCTTCAATCCTCTCAACTGAATAAACTAAACATAAATATCATAAAGATGGCTTCTTCATGAGGTTTTTTCTGCTCTACAGAGTTTGTAGTTATTTTTTCATAAAAGTTGAATTGGGTCACAATGCAAAAGAAAAACAAATCGGTCTAAAAAGTTTAATATATATGTAACACGAAAGAATTATAATAGTAATATGAAATGAATGCGTAGTAAAGGTTTTTTTCAAATTACATGAAGTGTATTTGACTATTCAAAATGGGAGGAAAATTAAAAAAAAATTTTTTTTTAAATATGGTGATTGTCCTTTATCGTTATCTGGATGTTAAAAGGCGGATGCACCCAAAATATAGTCATTGTAATTGACCTCGCTAGATTTTTTTTTTTTTGTTTCAATGTGCCTTTCGAATCCCAAATACCGCAAACATTGTGCATTACGCACAAGCAATTATATATTACTCGTGTGCCGACTTTACGCTGTTAGTACCGTGAAAAGATCGGTGACAAATAACAAGCGATGTAATCGAATTTGAGCTTCTATTTTTGAAGTATAAAAGTATGATAAGGATTTGGGATTATCGAAATCGTAACATATTAAAAGTACATATTATTATATCGTCTTGAATAAAAAAAAAAAAAATGTGATATTTGTGATCCAATCGAATTTTTTTTTTTAGGATTCAACAAAAAAATTTTCAGGTCGACAACATGGTGTTTACTGTTATTAAATATGAGTTTTGTTTTTAATGCCAACGCTTTAGATTTTGTTTAAATCAACGTTCTTATTTTTTCCATCATTAAAGTTTTTTAATAGTTATAAAACGAAGATTATTGTCGAAACTTTATAGAACTTACCTTCATGAATAAAATTAGCCGTTCATTATGTTCTTATAAGTATTATAAATTTTCGAACACTTTTAAGGACATAAACAGCCATTATTGAGAATACCCATCCTTTATGGTCGACCGAACTATTTCGTCTCTTTTCAAGTCTTTTGTCATAAATTTCTCTCCTTTGCTAGCTATTCAATTCGCATTCTATCGACCGCTTCTCCTTCAATAAATTCTTATCGTTTTACTTTCAGTTCCACTTATCTTTGTTTATGTTTGAAGCTGTCTTCTTTGGAACATCTTCCTAATTTTTAGATTTATATTTAACACTTTTTTTTTTTAGTAGGTTATTTCTGTATATTAGCTTTCGTTTGTTTTTCGGCCTGATGTCGGCGCATTACACCTAATTTCTTCTTTTATATTATTTGTGGGTTTGATAATTACATTTTACTAGTCTGGATTGTATGACGGTCCTGTTAACGGTGAATATGTGCCTGATAGCGGTGTTATTGGCGAATCCTAACTTTTCTAATTTTTTCTCTTCTAATTAGAATAATTTAAAAAGCAGCGAGTAATTACAACCTTCTTAACCTGAACATGAACTGCATCTGTTTGCGAGTTAAACTCTTTTTAGCCCTACATCTCTTAAAATGTAAAAGTATTTATTCTTTTATGTTTTCAAACGTCTTCTCTCAGAACCAAACTCATAATACATCAAAACTCTTTAAGCACGCCTTCTAAAATTTAATTGAAAACCAAAATTGCTTCTTAAGTATTTATGCATAGCCCACTGGGCTGGTCTAGTGATTAACGCGATATCGCAAATCAACTGATTTCGAAATTGAGAGATCTTAGGTTCAAATCCTAGTAAGGGTAGTTGCTTTTATACGGATTTGAATACTAGATCGTGGATACCGGTGTTCTTTGCTGGTTGAGTTTCAATTAACCACACTGCTCAGGAGTGGTCGATCCTCATTCGTCCTTTGAAGTAATACCTTACGGTAGTTCTGGAGGCTAAATAGAAAAAGAGAGAGAAGTATTTATACATATTATTATACGATGTCACATTTTTTCTCATGTTTTATTATAATACTTTAGATAAGAATTCATTATGTAAAATCTTATAAGGCAAATCTACCTTCTGATAAGTTTTTAACTTGTACATAGAAAAGCCCCGATTCGAACTAATAAACAGTAGATGCCAGGACGAGTTTTGTAACCTATGGTGTACGCGTTTTTTGGCTTCCATCTTTTTGGCTCCCGCAATGCCTATCTGATAAGTCTTTCCATAATCGGTGAAATGCTTCTTTTGGTACAGTATCCTTTGTAAATATCGGCGATTAAAATGAAAGCTCAACAAAAATTACAATCGTTTTCGCGGTCGAGCTATTTTGCATCGTCCTGTTCTTAACTAGGTCCAATAAAACCGGTAGATAACTAAATTACTGCCACAAAATATAAGTTACACCACTTGTTCTGTGGATAAAACAGAGTACGTTTTTTTTCCTAATCTTTCCGGATGATCTCTTTGTCTTTATTCTAACGCCATAACACAAAATTTGAACGCTTCAGATTTTTTTTTTTTTTTTTTTTTTTTTTTTTTTTTTTTTTTTTTTTTTTTTTTTTTTTTTTTTTTTTTTGTTTTTTGT
>JAAAKQ030087323.1:0-22936 GCA_010016005.3 Zanna intricata
TGAAAAATGCCATGCCTGACTGGGATTCGAACCCGGGACCTCCGGATGAAAGACCGAGACGCTACCACCCGGCCACGGAGACCGGCGTCATTTGTTAACCAGGAATTCAATTTAGTACGTATTTATGTAACTAAAATTTTATAAAGTTTCTTCCAAATTCTACTGTAGCCTTGCTTTAATCTGCGTTTTTTGTTTCTGTAAAATAGTCTTGTGTTTGTGAGAATAAAAAAAGTTTTTGTTTTTACTTTCTTATACGATGTAAAGGAAGTATTGTAATCGTGAAAAATCTAGGTTTTCAGAATTCAACGGAAATATCCATTTTGACTAGTTTCAGATTGACGTCTGTACGTACGGTATGTACAGATCTCGCATAATTCAAAAACGAATATAGAAATTTTGGATTTTGTACAGTTGTAACATCAAATTGTGCACCTCTCCTTTTCATTACAATTGACTGAAGTAAAAGTGTCCAAAAAAAGCCCAAATTCCAAAAAAATTGGATTATGGATTTTTTTTTTTAACTGCAATAAGCCCTCATTGAGAGTTTTTCAACGATGTATCAATAAGTCGCATTTATTTTCATTGGTTCCAGTGTTATAGCCAAATAATATTTTAATTAATGAAATATTTTGATCTTACATGAGTTCGAGTCTGGCTTACTCTCCTTTTTTGATTTTTTTTTTTTTAATTTAAATATATTGATTTATTATAAGCATTAACCTCTGATTGTAATAAAAACATTTTTACAATAAACAATAATTCAATAATAACAATAAAAAAAATAAAAAAATTTTTTTTAATGAAACATATCAGAAGTTATTAATTATGTACTTTTCATTTTTTTTTAAATGTGTATAGGAAATTTAATAAGCGTACAAGGAAGTCATGTGGTATTCACGTCAGATTTTTTTATTCCAGAAAAATAAGGTAAATTTTTCCATTTATCTACAACAGAAAATCTAAGTTTTTTTTTCTATTTGTTCTACTGATTGTTAATTTACATACCCTTTTAAATATATATATATATATACATACAGTTTTCCAAAAAGAAAATAATGTTAATATAGTTACATTAAAATTTAGATGATATATTTGAAAATATATTTATTTTAATATAACAATTGTAAACCAATATTTCTTGGAAATATATATTTTTTTTGTACCTCAAATTAAATTTACAATCGGTTTCGTAGATTTGAAACCATAAGTAAATTTTATGGCAATAGTCAATTTATAAAGGAGATTTCTTGAAACACCTTAATATCATATTTTATTATCAATAGAAAATTGTTTAGATAGCAAAGGTAGTATAAGTATTGATAAAGTCCAACCACAAATCCAACCAGAAATGAACTCGTAACCATAATAATGTCCCTTATTACAAATAAAACCGTAACGTAACAGTTAATAGAACATAGAAACAATATTAGAAACATAAATGATCATAAACATAAAATAAACAAACATTAAAGAAAATATTTTATTTTATTGTTGTAACAGCAACTGAAATTTATTAAAATTATTTATAGTTATAATAATTTTTTTCTAAAATCCTAGCTACGACAGGAATTTATTGTTATATGTTTATATTTATTGTTATATGTATAACTTAAATTACGGTAAATTAGTAATGTTAATTTTAATAAACGAATAATAAAATATTTATTACCTAAAGATAAAGGGTCCGACATTTATAATTTTAAAAATAAACAATTGATTACAATTCTTTCAACATGAAACATTAATAATTTAAAAAAAAAAGATTAAAGGTTCATTTTTTTTTTTCTTATGATGTCAATTAATAAATATCCCCACAATATATCTTTTGTAAACATTTGTATTTTTATTTTTTTTTAACTCGATTATATTAATTAATCAATTAGTTTTTCAAGGATAATCGAATGTTTTATAATCAAAAGGATTTATTATAGAGTAATTATTATAACAAAAAAAAAAGAAATACAGAATTTGGATAAAATATTTAAACGAATACTATCCCATTTTATAAAAGAACCTTTGAGTATTCTAAGCGATTTTATTTTATTCATCGCGTTTAAATAAATTGGAGAACGAATTCATTCATTGTAAATAAAAAAATTATTAAATAAATTTATCTCATAATACAATAAAATAGATAAATAACAAACGAACACACATGTGACATCAAATTTAATATTAATTTTAAGATTGAATGTGTGAAAACTAACAATTTTCTTTATTATTACCTTTTATCTTTTGTAGTACCAACTTGAAAGTTTTAATGCTACCCAACATTAACCTAGTAATTAACTAGTAAATAACAATTTTTTTTTTTTAGCATAATAGTTGCAAGCTGAATAAAGAAATATATTTAATAATTGATTTGAGTATTATTTTCTGTCTTTCCTAGTACTTTCACTTCAATACTCGCAGTTGACGGAATCGCGAAATTACGAATGTTTAAGTGACAAAGGTAGGAAGGGAAGAAAATAAACTCAAATCAATTATGATAATCCTAGCGGTAATATAAAATATTGTGAAAATATATTCACTATTTCATTAAAATTAAAATACTATTACATTAATTCCTCCATTTTTCTATAGTTCTACTTCAATAAAGAAAGATTTTTTAATAACAGTTTTTATTTTTAATGTAAAGTAATAATGGGAAATGATGGTAAAAAAAAAAATTAGTTATGTAGTTATTACCTAATATCATTATTAGTATAATTTTTTTTTTTTAATAAAAATAGTTTAAATACAAAATACAACCCTACAGACAGAAAGGTGAGTTTGGAATTAATTTATTTTATCATATCAACATTATCTAAAATACGGGAAATAAAGGCACTAGTTTTAATTATGCTGCTAATAATGCACAAATAGAGTTATAACCTAATGTATATAAATAATAATTCATTATTATGAATTAGCAAATTTATAACTGCAAAATCAGATTTTGAAGCAGTCTACGGACCTAAATTTAGACGTTTAGGAATTTTGTTACTAAACTCAATCAAAAAATCAATTTGTTACTAAACTTCTATAGTATACATTTTCATATAACTTTAATAAGGTTTTGTATGTAACTTTTGAAGAGAACCTCTGGCCAAACTCATAAGATCAAAAGAAATTATTATTTTATACTTGTAAAACTAAGGTTTTATTCCGTACTTTTATTTTTATTAGTTGTAACTAAGTTGCTTATTGTGGACCGCGGAGTCTGCGAAGTAGCCTCTATCAACAGAAAAATAATAATATTCCTACAATTATTCTACTGAAGTATCAAGAACAAAAACCTCTCATTCAATTTTTTATGTATTCGATTGGCTGTAAAATATTCAATGCAATACGCTTTTCCTGATAATATAACGCATATTCAATTTGATATTTTTAAATATCATAATTCATATCTGGTCTGCTACACAAACTAAAAGCTAGTTTATCTCAATATTCTATTTGATATTGCGCAGTTACATTGACGGACGCTTTTCCTAGGTTATCTAATTTCTTTGATACTCCGTCCGGTGATCTAGAAAACTCAGTGTTGGGGGCCTACTATCAACTTCGTCTTCATTGCGGACATTCCGGATACGGACGATACTATTATTGCATCATTTGGCGATGACATCATTTTGACGATGGTGGTAATCATGACTGTCGATAATGATCCATCTGAAGTCTCAGCTAGGAATCGGGATCGAGGCGGAGAGTTGAGGAAATGGAAAATACAGGTAATCAAGCGTAGTCCGATTCATATGAATTCGCATGAGAAGGGATGAATACCCAGGAATCCATTTAGATGAGGATTTCATCTCGTGAGCCGAGAATGTTATGGTATTTACGTACATCGCAATTGGTAGGAAAAACGCCAATTCCGATTTTTCTGCCAATTGCGCAGGAAAATCGCAGGTGTTCATATCTATAAAGCTACTACTTTACAAAGTGATCCTAAACCCGATTATGAACATACATAATTCAACTTTGGGGTACGATAAGTACCAGCAATATAGAGACTATTCATCGTTTCTAAAACAAATTTACGAGATGCATAACGCAGGCGCCATGGTTCGTTCGAAATACCGAAATCCATGAGTATTTCGGATGACCGTTTGTTTTCTGTGATGTGACCGCTATATTACACCTTTTTTTTTCTGTTTAGCCTCCGGGACCACCGTAAGGTATTATGTCAGAGGATGAACAAGGATGATATGTATGAATTTAAATAAACGGTAGTTTGTACAGTTTCAGCCCATTCCTGATATGCGTGGTTAATTGAAACCCTACACCGGTATCCACAATCTAGTATCCAAATTCGTATAAAAGCCTTTTCTAGGCTTTGAACCTTAGAACTCTCCACTACGAAAAACAGCTGATTTGCGATGACGAGTTCTCCACTAGACCAACCCGGTGGGTAACATATATTAAACCTACGTATCTAAAATATGACACTCAGAACGAGACTTCTGTTCTTGAGTTATGCATCATGTAAGTACTTAAATTTATGTTGTTTATATTTCTGTTACTAGTTCATGTTTTTTTTTTACCTTGTAGTTTTATTCATATTATTAAATTTTTATGAATGCTAGTGCATAGTTGTCTAGACTTTATCATTGCATATGTTACCTTTGATTTACTATTGATGTTTTTAAAATATATTTAATTAAGTTGTTTCAAGGAAACTCCTTTTCACTTGTTTACTGTAATGAAATTTACTTACTATTTACTATTTCTATTTACAAAACCAATTATAAATATATACTTTCTGATAAAAAATAAATAAGTAGATAATCTGTTAATCTCTAACAAATTTTCCATAAAACCAAGGTTACTTCGTTTAACCACTCTTTCTATTCTAAAAAATCATAATTTATGATTTAATCATAATAAAATTATAAATTTTTAACTTTATTAAAAAATTTTCTTTCATATAATACTATTCGTTTAAAGAATACACGTACATACTAATAAATAATATATATATATATATTATATATGTTTATATATGTTTTTTTATTCCCAATACAATATAATTATTTCGTTTTGTTAATTAATGATATTCATCTTCGACTTAGCAAATCAATTTCGAAGTCGAGAGTTCTAAGGTTCAAATCCTAGTAAAGGTAGTTTTATACGGATTTGAATACTAAATCGAGGATACCAGAGTTTTTTGGTGGTTGAGTTTCAATTAACCACACTTCTCAGAAGTGATCGAACTGAGATTGTACAAGACTACATTTCATTCACATTCATACATATCATCCTCATTCATCCTCTGAAGTAATACCTTACGGTAGTTTCGGAGGGTAAACAGATAAAGAAAGGACTGGTTTCATATAAATACGTTACTGCAGTTAACAAATATAAGTTGTTATTCAATTTTTAACTACTGTTAGCCTGTGTGAAAATAAATTACATCATATAAGACGTATCTCGCTTGTCTTATTCAGTGAATCATTATTCATTATTATTTATTGAAAATAAGAAGTGAATTTGGTTTTATTCCGATTTTTAAATTACGGTATTTTATAAATAAAATAATATGCTTATTAAAGAAATTAAATGATGATTATTTCGTACCTTTTAACGAGCAAACTTTTTGTGAAAAAGAAGGGATAAATTACCGTGATTAATTTATAATAATTTATTTAATGTTTTGATACAAAGTTATATTATTTGCAAATATTTAGTGTGAAATTTTCAACAGTACAACTAAACAGTCCTCACAAAAATCCTTTAGTAGCTTCCATTGTGTGCATATTGTGAATATATTAATTTAATCAGTAATAGTTAAACAAATTATTTTATTTTATTGCAACTTTATACGTATTTGTTCATTAAAACGTGTTTTTTAGTAACTAATGATTCAAAATTGATAGGTCTGATTGTAATAGTTCAATTTGTACGAATAAGAACGGTTGGGTTTTTTAATAGGCTTAATTTTATTTATTCTTACAGCAGATCTTCATTTCTAGATTTAAAAAAAAATTTTAACAAAAAAATAATTTAATTTGTTTTCTAAAATTATAAATATCAGAATTCTTTAATATGAAATATTTCATATTTAAAATAATTTTACAAACAGGCAGTGCTTAATTTTGTTACAACATTGACTTTTATTACTCATACAATTACACATTTAAAAAAATCACCAAAATCGTATCTAACAGAACTGCTCTTTAAGTATATATGTATGCTCATACTGACAAAAAACCCTAACAAGTTCTGAATTATTCGAAAGTATTCTTTGACTTTTTTCTTCTTTTTTTTTTAAGTTTTTCAATAAATAAAAAGATGAATTACAACAACAAACGCAATAAAATAATTTGGATAATTTTCAAGAATTACTTACATAAAATAAAAGTGCGCAAATAAATACATTTTGATTATATTATATTTCATTATCGATTGAAAAAGATAATATTATTATGTCCAGAAATATTATTTCTGGATTATTACAGAAATAGTCCTTATAACTCTGCACAATTATATAACATTTATACCCCGTAAATAAATTTTTCGGTAAATAATATTTGTTGAAAAGTTTAAACCTGATTAAAAAATTAGAATTAATTACTAATTATTGTTAATAATTACAATTTTTTTTATGTAACGTTTAGTAGAAATAGGAATTCTCTTTCTTAGATAGATTTGGAATCAGAATCTAATTTTTTTTTTTTTTTGTATAAAAATTGATTCTTCTAGACGTAAAAATAGTGTATTTAGTACAATTACACTACGTAGAATAAGATTTATTTTATTATTTATAATTTTTCTCAGATTCTTCAGCAACTCATTTTTTTTTATCTTTAGTAATGCATAAGTATATTCTAATTATAAAATTATGTTATTTTTAGGAGGAGAAGCTGATTTTATAGTTGATTTTTTATTTATTAAAAGAAAAATATTTATTTTATATAATAAATAATTTATTATTATTTATAATCTTACAGGCATATTTAAAATTCTTTTTCTTCTATACATCTTTCATATTTATATAAAAATTTCAATTTTTAATAAATTACTTGAAACGCTTAACAAAATCGATGAAAAGAATAAACATTTTTAAAATTTATTATTTTTTTATCAAAAACATTATTTTACTGATTTCCGTAATCAATAATATGTTGTCAACAAGTTTTTAATTAATATATTTTCTTTTGTATATTTGTCGTTTTTTTTTTTTTTTTTTTGGTTGCAGTAGATATAATTTTTATTTCATATAGACTTATACGTCATAATGAGCCGTTTTTGTTACATGTTTTTTACATTATATTATTCGACATATATTTTCATGTGTAGGACTTTTTTGTAACGATACTTACAATTAAGGCTATGCGGTTTTAAATGCTGAATTATAATAATAAACAGTGATATTTTTTTATAGCGTTCGTTAATAGAATTAATAAATCACGAACGATCTGAAGATGTGAATTTATTTTTTCGTTATCTGACATAATACGTGTTACAATTACTTCTTGTCGGTGTACTTTGCATGAAATACATTTCTTTTTGCTGTTACATTTTATCTGATACTTCAAATGGAATTTTCTGTGATAAGCAATGTTTTTTTCTTCATTTTTTTTTTTTTTGCTTCTTATAAAATTTATAAAATTAACATTTACTTCTTTTTTACAAACTTTTATTTCTTGTTATGTTTGATATAAATATTATTTTTATAATATTAATATAAATCATAAAAGACATACAAAGAAAAAATTTTTTTTGGCATTTTTGAATTTTTAACATTTTTGTCATAAAAAGAAAATTTATGAATTTTTATAGCTATCTCTTTTGTTTTATCAAATTAACGTTCTTCTTTATTCAAATAAAATAAAACGAGTTTGTGTTTTCGTATCATAACACTATCATTAAGTAATGATCATATCTACAATTCAAAACATACTCAGAAAGAATGTCTAATTGAATGAGTACGCATATTATATCAATTCTCACCTAAAATGTTTATCATTTATCTAAGAATCTTATTCTAAAGATTTAAATTGATTTTTATTACCTAATAATTTTGTATTCATTTTTTTGTATATTTAATTATTCAAAAGTTTTAGAATTACTCAACTCGTTTTATAGCAAACGAAATTATGTAGTTTACCGTCTTAGAGCTTGGGTTGATTTGGTGGACCACGAAAGGAAAGATATTAGTAAGTGTAAATGACACTGACTGCGCTACTGTGCAGAGCAGCGCTCGTCTATTATTTTGTTTCCTACAACTACCTTTTAATACTGCATTTAATTTATTTATTTTTCATGAGTTTTTAAAGAATTTTTCTTTATTAATTTCTTTTTGTATAAATTTAAAACCTATTTTATATATATTTCTATTTAATTATATTTAAAGATGTATTAGATCATTACTGATTATTTCAATAAAAAATAATATTTTAAAAGTAGTTAATAAATGGATTTTTATAAATTTATTTAATGTAAATAAATGTATTTTTTTCCATGAAGTAATACCATTTCATGAAGAAAAAATAAGTTATTGTACATTTCTTAATAATATACTTAACTAAATCATTAAATTTACAAAAATTAAAAAGGAGCTTAACCTTTCCTTAAACAATCCAATCCAGTTGTAAGTTCAAAAATAATATCATAATGTGTTACAGTTATCAATGAAATGTTTGGATTACATCTAAATTTTTACAGCTTCGAAAAATTTAGTTTAAAATTCCTGAGAGATTTTTATAATAATGATTCAATAGGAGTTATCCAGGTATATTTCTTTGCTAAACTTAAAACATTTTGAATTAAATAAATTTATTATTTTTAATATGCTAATTGTGATTTTATATGTATATAAATTTTTTTTATAAAACATTTATACTGTTCTTGTTATCATAGTTTTATTATTATTTCACATAAAATAACTGTTAAATTTTTACAGTTTCATTAATAAGAAAAGTTTTTCACTTAATTAATTTTATATTAACTAATTGTATTTTTATGATATTTAAGTTTTTTTTTATTTTTAAATTTAATGGCATTTAATTTAATTATTAACTACATAACATGGTACCAATATAATTAATATTATACCTACACATAAAATAATAGTTCCTTTCATTAAAAATGGCAGATAACATTTTACTTAATAATAAAAAAAAATAATAATAATAAACATGTTTAACTTTTTTTATTTTATAGGTTATAGCTTTCAAAGATATTTGTATTAATTATTAGTATTATTATTATTAGATAATTTAAGATTAAAAAAAATTATAATAATTATGAGTAATAAATATTGTTAAGTATAAATAATAATAATAATAATATTATTATTTATTGTTTTTCTGTTAAATTTAATGCTGCATTAAAAACCTATTAAGATTAATGCAAAAGATTCATTTAAAAAAAAAGAAAGAAAGAAAAAATTATACAATTTTTCCGTTTTAATTGAAAATATTTATTAATAGTTTCATTACATTACGTTCCTACGTAATTCAAGTTTGATAGTTAGTTAGTTTGATAAGTTGATATACTATGCAGATATATTATATATATATATATATTTTTACATTTTATGAAACTGTTGAAAGTTATACTGTATTATATAGTTACTACATGTAGATATTAATTTATATAGATACATATTAAATTCTTAAACGGGATTATGTATAATAAATCAATCTATGTTACTATTATTAACATAACTAAACTAATATTTAATTTTTATTTCAACAAAAAAAAAATGAAGAAAAAGGAAAAAATTATTTTAATAGATATCTCGCATATATATATTGCATTTTATATATATTTAAATATGTACGAAGTTATTAAAAAAAAAAAAAAAAATTGTAATATTATTTACAGATTTCCTCCCTTCCTCCTAGCCTATAGATTATTACTCCCTTACCACAAGCTTTAAATCATATTACAATACGTTACTTGGTCTTGTTAGTCTTAGTTTATGTGTAGACAGAATAACGTACAAATAACTGTCTATATTAATAATTAAAGAAATTATTAAACTTACTTATGGAAAATATATTAAAAATAATCTATCATCTTAAATGTAATTTTAGTTTTTAAATTGGATCATTTTTAGTTCCTAAGATTTTTTTTTATTCTAAACAATTTTTTAAGCTTCTGAAAAGATTGATTATTAAAATAATTTTAAATTTAGTTTATTCGAAAATCCTTGAAGAAATTCAGCAGCTGTTTTATATAAATATTCGTTTTATTATGTTTGTTAACCACTGTAATTAATTAAAATATTAATTTTTATTTTCAATTTTTTTCATATTTTTTTATTATTTAGAAAACAAATTAGTTATTTCTTCCCAAAATTATTTATAAAATAATATTACTGAATGCTTTTTTTTATATTCCCAATTTGTAATTATGCCATTTCATGTTTATATTTAGTATTTTGTTATAATATATTATTGATGTTGTCTGTCGTACAGTACTAGATTAACAATTAAAATAACTGGTTTGTTATTAATATATATTTTTAATTAACACTATATCCTTAACTTAAAAACATGATAGTTAAAGAATATTATTAGTCTAAGCGATAAATGTAATTAAAAAAAATAATAATTTCAACATGAATTTTTTTGTTTTTAATAATAAAAGGAGAATACAGGAAGTTAAAAACATAAAACTGATTTTTGTTCGTATTTTATAGCTCTTATTCTTAGGGTTTAAAGTGAGATCGGAAGAATTTTTACAGGCTCATGACTTCCGGAGATCACCCTTTATTAATCTAGTCAATTTATTAATAATATTATATTTTTGAAATCGGTAAAAAATTATTTATATTTTTATTAAAATTTTATTTTTTAATTTTTTAAATAATTCACAATCGGTTTAAAAAATGTACAGATTGCATATATATGTTCTTCCTTCATTCTAAATTTATCGTTTTTTATAAATATTTTTTTATGAAACGGTAATTCTATTATTTATTTATTTAACATAAAAGAATTTATTTATTTATGAAACAAATATAAATAAACATTTTATAATATAGCCTATCTAAACCTTCTACTTTACATGAATTTTTAATTTTTTTAAATAGGTAATACCTACATTTTCATTATAATTTTAAGAGTAAAAGTCTGCTTGAATTTTTTTTTTTTTTTTTTTTAAATTTCAGTAACTTATTTTTTCCTTATTATATAATTTATTTTTAGAAAACCATCGAAATTGTTAAATTCATTCATGGCTGTTATCGTACACACGGATGACCAACACAGATAATCAAGTTGTCAACTATTATATCTTTCGTACTTTTAGCATAAGCACCATCTTGCATTAACAAAAATACAAACTATAAAAAACATATTTAATAATTGTGAAAATTTTGATAGTTGAAAATTTTAACAATTATAATCATTGCTTCGTTATAATTTTTATGTATCGTAAAAGTTTTTGTGTAATTTAATATATTTTAATTTAACATCGTAATTAATATATAAACTTTTATTATTTATAAACTTATTTATTTAAACTTTAGAAAAACTTTTTGACGAAGAAACTAGGTTTTTTTAAATTAATATTAGATTATCTCGTCATTTATAAATTTCAGGAATAACATTTATAATTAAAATTTCATTGACATATTGGGCAAGATTATATAACAGGCTTGTATCTATTTTGATTAGCTTAATCCCCACCAAATTCACTTTAAAAGCCCATCATAAGTCGACTAATGATTAATATAATTAGATCAGAATACAAATAATAATAACAATTTTTAATATCAACAGAAAAAAAATTAAAATTATGCTTTTTTTATGGTGGAAAAAATTAATACAAATAATTTATAAACGATATGATTGAAAGATATGAATCTTAAAGTTTTTAACAGCTTATGTAATTATTCAGTGTAATTTAATGATGTATAAGTGAGATGACAAACGAAAAATTCTAAATTTCTACGGGAAATCGAACCCAGAACCTACATATACCGACAAGATTATATAAACTGACCATCTAATGTTTATAATAATTTTTTTATATCATATAAAAACATTTAATTTTGCAATATATGTAATTTAATATACTCTTTTCAGATGTCCGCCGTCTAATTAATATAATAATAATAATAGCAAAAAGATACTATTTAATAACTATAATTTTCTGCTTTATTATTAACACAAGATAGTCTGTTTTTCACTTCTATTTTCTAGTCAAATAAAATCTAACATATGGCTAATAGCTAAGATTAGTCTATATTATGTACAACAGGAATAAAAAAGAAACACTCAGGTAGAAATTTTTTCTCAATGTTTTTAATAATGACTAGAACATGCGTGTTGATATAGTAAGTTTTTTTTTGTATAGATCTATTATAATGTTATTTAAAAATGTTACCTCTTACAACATTTTCATATCAATTTACATTACAAAAATAATAATTCATTTTTATTTTTTAAAACCTTAAGAGTGTATTTAATGTAAATTCTATCATTAATTTCTTTAATAAATTATTTTTTATCATAATATAGTAAATTTATTAATAACGTGGTTAATCAAGGCATTTCGAAATTAAATTTATTTAACCTAATCTTAAATATAACATTTATTCAGCTTAATTATATTAAGAAACTAAAAAATATATTTATTTAAATTTTGAATTTGATGATTTTATTCATGATGTTAGATGTAGCGTTTAGATTTTTTTATTCCTGTTTTTGTTTGTCTGCTTGTTATAAATAACTCGAAAACAGCTGAATCGTATTAGTTATAAAAAAAAATCTATAATCATTTTTCTACTTTATATAAAAAGAAAAAATGTAATAGCCCTAACTGTACAAAATTATTATTATTATTTTATTTTATTTATTTATTTAAACTTGAATCCGCTTATCTTTTAGTAAAAATAAGAAGTTTTTTTTTTCAAAAATTTGAAATCTGGAATAAATATAGTTCCGTAACAATTAAGCCAGCAAAATGATTTTTTTTGTGTATATCAATTTCATCTTCCATAAATAACTGGGTATTTACCATTTTCCAGACTTTAATATTATTTAGAGAACTCTCTTATCTATACAAGAAAGTATGGAGAATATAAAATTTCAGATATAACTGATTTAAATCCTAAACCTTCTGAATGAAAAGACAGAAGTAACCAAGCGATTTGTGTTAAATATTTTTGTAGGATTTTTATATGAATGACTCAGCTTCTGACATAATAAGATTTTTTTCCTTAGGATTAATTAGAAAAAAATAACTTCGAAAATATTTTTCACATAAAAATCAGTTGGGAAATTATTAATGTATTTTAGATCTTTTTTAATAATTTTTTTTACTTTTCTCGGAGAGCTTATTATTTAATTATAAATCATGATACGTAACACTAAAAATTAATTATTTGTGTAGTGGTTTTAACCGATTCATTTGAGTATAATTTTTTTCCAGCAAGAATAACACCAATTATCGATCTTAAAAGTTTTTTGTTTATGGTAGGCCTACAACGAGCCTACTACAGTTTGCTTCCGGACGAAGCACGGTAAAGTTGATAATAAATAAAATATATTATATCTATTACAATATTAAAATAAAATAATCATCCACATCAATGTTATGGTAATGTTTCGCTAATTTTAACTAACATCCATTTAGTTATCCATTAAGCTATATCTGTTTTAACATCGCTACATAAATTATTAATTGACCAGCAGCAATATATTGCGGTTACTACTTTAGCTACTGTATTAACAAATGCTTCATCGATAGAAATTCAGTTCTATAAAAAAAAAAAAACCTTTTTTATTTATTTTTCGATTAACATAATAGATTAATTATATTATTTATTTATAATTAATATTAATAAATTATTATTAATATTGTTATTAAATTTGTTTTGTATTATATTATCTATCTGATAAAAAATACATACCATCTTTTATTGTATTTTTAATAATATTAATTTACAAACAAATTATAATTTATTAAAAAATATTTTTGATATTAAAAAACTGATCATTTTTAAAAATCGTTATAAAGTGATCAACATGTTATCTTGTTTCTTTAAGTCAATAATACTGATAAATTAGTAGATTAACATACTTTACTAATCTCGTCAATTTCATACCATTAGTGTAGATTTTTAACAAAAAAAAAAATCTAGTTAAATCATAATTTCTGTTAATCGTGGTTTTTATTTATTTATTTTAACTATTACAAGTAGCTAAGTCATCGTTACGTTTATTAAATTCCAGAAGTAGTAGATTGTACAAGAAACTTAAAGTTTAAATTAACTATTTATATAAAATCTATAATTTTATTAATAAACTTCTAATAATTTAATGCTTAAATATCATGCTTAAAATTTAGCAGTCATAATAAACTCTGACATTCCTTCTAATTTCCTGTTAACTTAAGAGGAAAGATTTATGTATCATATAAATTTATTACGATTGTCAACTTTAATAGAAAAATCCATAAAACTTAATGATGTAAATTAAAATTTTATTAACTATCTTTATCGTAACCTTACCCTTATTGTATCTATTGTTTTAAAAATTTGCTGCATTAAGCTTATCGAATTAGAAAAAATGTTTAAATAAAAATAAAAGAAAATTTACTGACAATAACAAAAAATTAACGGGAAAAAACATTTTTGTGAACGTTATAGTGTAGCAACGTGAAGAAAATTATATTACAAAGGATCAAACCGTTGTCATTAAAAATCAAAAGGGTAGATCTATAACTTATTGTCTAACTTATATATTAAATTATTTAAGTCTTTAATTATATATTACAGAACAATTATAATTATCATATCACAATCATTAAGAAAGAGCCTAATTCATCTTAAAAATTACTTTCAATAAGTAATTTTCAATTTAATTTAATTTTAAAAAATTAGTATTAAATAGACTAATATTTAAATTTTATTACTTATTCCCGTCCATAATATCCCAACTATTTCAAACATGCACTATAATTATGTTTTCGTTAAATATGTACTGACTAAACAAATTTTAATTTTTTTTTTAAAAGTTGATTTAAAAAAGAATCAAAATGTTTCACTAAATGTAAAATTCGATTAATTAAACGTAGGCCTATGAATAGGATTTAGGACTGTATATTTTTAATATTGTAGGCCTTTAATAATGAAAAAATAATAAACAGTTCCGCGATCGTTTTAAATGAGTAAGTAAATTCTCTTAGGTCTTTCTACAATCTATCAGATTGTATCACAATCTATCACGCTTGTATCCTAGTATTAGGGAGATAATAAATTTTAAACGTATACTTAATCTAAAATAAATAAATCCTAAAAAAAAATTAAATTATATTTGTCATTTAAAAATTATATTATGAACTAAAAATTCGGGTAGCGTGGATTAAATTTGTTTTCACTGTCTTTAAACGTATCGTCTTAAATAGTATGTGATGTTATCTCACGTGTCATTCTAATTAAAAGACATCTGATATGTTTACCTGAGCCAGAAGTGCATTCCGATTTCGGACGATCGTGGCTGCGAGCCATAATGGCTGCTATAGAGAAGTCGGTGGCACCGCACTGCCGCAGCCTGCAGTTATCCTCGCAGTCCATCACACCTGGTCACATGTTGTCGTCGGGGCCACGTGGAGTCCGCGTGCACTGTTGGCGCGGCCGGGTTCTCACGCTCACTGAGCCCGCTGCCATTTTTGCCCGGTCCAGAGGGCGCAACACGGGAACGGATTAGAAAAGTTATAGGATTAAAGGAGAGGGGAGAGAGGATCAATTCGGGAAAATGTTTCGTTGACAGGAACAATGACGGGAGAGGGGTACAGGGTGCACCACAGCGTCCGCGGGCCGGCCGCGACTTCACGGCTGTTAAGATCCGCTTATTGTTAATTTTCTTGGTTATCCGACGGTGTGCCGGAACGGCTCGACCGACAGCCCAGTCCGGTATTGGTCCAATATTACAAAGGATGCCGGTTTTTTATTCGAGGGGCGGTCCCTGACGCGGGAAGGCGGGGCGCGGTCCCCTCCTAGCTACCCAACCGCCTCCTCTCGGCAATCAATGCTGTCCCCACGACACCGCAATCACCTTCCACTTCCTTCGTCCTTCTTTCCGCTCCTTTTTCCTCCTTCTTTACTTACCCCGCTCCGCTAATGTTATGATAAACTGGCGACTCTATGATTAAGCCACCTTCTGCCCGCCTATCGGGCCTCCGTCCCTCTTACCTATTTATTAATATTCATTCGCTTTTAAACACCTTCCGACCGCCTAAATAAAATAGCAAGAAACATATGATTCTTAAAAGTAAAGAGGGTTTGACGAAAACGACGCTGTTGACGCTGCTTTTGACGACGACCGTCGATTCGAGTGAGCTCGTGAACAAATTACTGCACCCTTTAAAAGCAGTGAAGATTGCGTTCGCAAATATCTTTAAATCGTCTGCCTTATGAAACCGAATTAAAAGAAAATATTGTAATAATAATTAAAATTTACTGCAACTAAGATTAAACGTTACAGAAAATTAGCCAAATTAATTTATTATAAGGGTTCTACTCATTTTATGTAATCTTGAATAAATTAACTAATTCAACACTTAAAAAATCTTAATTTCTTAATTTTAATGAATTAATTAAGAATTTTTTTTATTAGCGTAATAATTTAGTTATAAATTATACTTATTAATAGCCTTATGCTGTTAATTAAATTCATAGTAGTTTAATTATTTCCTTAATAGTTTAAATTTGCAATTTTAATTTTTAATAAGCAACAAGATATTCAACAACAATTTTATTCAATCAGCTTTTATCTAGACAATGATCTAAAACACTTATATGATAAAACTTAATTTATAAGCTTTAATAACTTGTACATTTGTTCAAATACATGGAAAAGCACAAAATATTTACCTATCGTAATAATGCAACGTCTTTAATATAAAAAAAAAAACTGTTCACCCCGACCTATTGCATAGTTAAATGTCTAATTGTCTTACTAGTATTTATCGCACAACACTACCTAATAATTCTAAAAGACTGGAAAACAATTGGGTAAAGAAATGCTAAAAAAAATAAAAAATTAAATTGCGTTTTTAAATAATATATTATCTCTGTACATATACTCTATTTGAATAGTTCTTCAAAAGCAATTTATACGACAAATTATTTCATTATAATATCTAATTATTAACTAATTCTTTAAAAAAAATTTCGTTCAATTTAGAAATTAGATTTACAACACAGTAACTGTTCCAACTTTTGATCTAATGTCCGTGGCGTATAGTCACTTAATAAACTATCTTTTACAAAAAAAAAAAAAAAAAAGAATTTTTAATGGAGTTTGGTTATTCAAACAATTTAATTCAATATTCAAAGTTAGAAGACCATGGCACTGTTCTAAAAATGTATTTTTTCACTCTAATAGTTAAAAATTATTTTAAAGTTTGGCTATATTTCGGCATTATTATTATATTATTTTTTTTATTTTTATGTAGTTTGTTTAAATACGATGAGTCAATATTAATGATTATATCATTCGATTAAATTATTGAAATTTATTAATTATTTTAAATATGTTTATTTATATGAAGACTAATTCTGATTAAAAAAGTTTAACATATGATTTTACCCTTATAAATAATACATTGTTTAAACAGATGATGGAATAAAATAACTTCGAGAAATCTCAAGAATGAATATTGCTATTCATGGCAATTAAATGATCTACAACCACATTAGCTTGCTAGAAATTAAATTAATTATATTGGAATTTCAATAAATATTATCTACGTTAGTCATCACTAAGTAACTATTCAGATAAGTTAATCAAAGCATAACTTAAATTACTCCAACATTTTTCAAAATTCGCTTGGAAGGGATTGATGATATCACCACATAAGCTTAAAGCTTGTGCGTGGGATACGGAAATTAAATTTTTTAGCGTAAAATGCTATGCCTGACCGGGATTCGAAACCGAGACCTCCAGATGAAAGACCGAGACGCTATCAATTTGTCACAGAGATCGGCTTTATTATGAAAAATTGTAAAATAATCATGAAAATTAAAACTAAACATAAACGCAAATTCCTAACACGTAATATAACATTTTTCCTAAATTAATAAAATAAACAGAAATGGAAAACTAAAGAATTACCATAACAACTAAGTTATGGTAATTCTTCTTTGGATAAGTAGTTCAATCAGAAAGAAAAAACTTACATTGTAATCTATTCCACCATTTTTGTATTGCACGGGGATAAACTGAGAACCAATTTCACATTATATTATAAATTTCACTTTATATATATATATATGTAAATAATGAAAGTATCATTGTTAAATTTTAATCGATACTATCGATTAATTGTATTTTATTCAATTTTTTTTTGCAATTTTATGATTTTTAATTTTATCAGATTTTCTTTTTATTTAAAAGGAAGGAACAGGAGCGATTTTTTCATTGTTTTTCAAAAAAAATGTTTCCGTTTATTTAAATTCATATCTGTTATTTTCTTTGTAAATATTGATTATAATAATTATTTTACAATCAAAATTTTCATTTATTTTATGGAAATGGTTAAATTTTATTTAATTTTTTTTTTTTAGAATTAATAATAATAGTAGATAAATTGATATTTTGCTTTTATATTAAACTTTTTCATAATCGGGATAGTAAATTACACATCTGAATTTTTGAAATTTATTTCATACATTTTTCCTGTATTAAAATGTTTATGTTCCCATTTCAATCTTTTATCAAAAAATCTAAAGGAACTTAGAGGCTTTAGGAATTTAGTCGTTGATTAGGTATATAAAGGAAACAAAAATAAAATATAAAAATATTTGTCCATTTAAAAATATGGGACCTATTTCAAATTTTAAAAAGATTAAAACAGTAGATTTTATAACAAAATTTTCTTTCCTTAATTGTTTTTTTTTCTTTTTAATTTAAGTATTTATAATCTAAATAACAATTTATTCACAACAGTTTTTTCCAATTAAATACTTTAATATTTTTATTTCAACAGATCTAAAATGCTAAAATTTAAGTTACTGGTTTAACTTTAAAGAATATATAAGCATTAACACTACAATTAAGTGATCTACAAACACATTAGCTTGCTAGAAATTAAATGTATTGGAACGTCAATAAATATTATCTACGTTAGTCGTCGGTAAGTAACTATTCGGATAAGTTAATCAAAGTTAATCAACGTTAAACAATTTTTAATCAACATTTTTATTACTACTATTTTTTTTTTATTATATTAAAATGTCTCGAAGGTGTTTCAAAACCGGAATTTCAGTATTAGGGGCCTTTGGGCGACGCCTTATTCAGTGCTTTGGAGCATTTAACACAGTTCGTAAAATCCTGCACGTCTCCGCAATTACTGATTTTTTGACTTATGGAATTATGAATTTAGGATCCAGGTCAACCTTTTCTATGTATTTCTTTAAATTTCTGTTAATTAATCCATTTGCTTTTATCATAGTAAGAATGACTTCTATTGGGTTCAGTCTGTAAATTCCCTTATATTCTATTGCCAGTTATTAATAACTTGGTTATTTTCAGCTTTGGTTATCTGTTTAAATCTTATTAAAACTGTGATCAGATGGTTGAGAGACATCAATGAGAAGAACAGTTTTTTCTCTAATGTTGCGTACAACAATTTGCTTATTTGTAGCAATAAATTTGTCAATATGTATGGGGAGATCAAAAATAGTCTATAATGCTCATGTTCCAATGTCGTTCTGACCTTATATTCAATAATCATAATAAGGACAATGCTCTCTGTTATCTAAAAATTCTAATTTTAATGTCAATGCCTGATTAACAGTTTTTAATGTAAGATTGTGACGATGCATATATTCCTTGTAAGCCAAATTAGAGCATTCAATTATCAAATGATCAATTGTTTCTGATGATTGGCGGCATATTCTGCACTCATCACTGATGTCCTGACTTTTTATGAAGTTATTGTAATTGTTTTCACAATAACCTGGTCTCGGATGGCATGGATAAATCCTTCAGTTTCTCCAAATACAGGCCTATCGTCTAGCCAATGCGCAAATGCGTTCTTATCGGCACTTTCGAGATAATAGAAAATCTACCGTGCAGTCCCTTAGATTTCCATGCTTGGATCCTATCACTGGTTGTGATGATCTTGGGGCTTGGGGTAGAAATTGCCATCATTCAGTTTTAGAGAGATGTAACTATTATTATTATTACGCTCGGTTCCAATTTTTATTATTGTAAGATATTATAAATTTAAATATGAAAAAGGTTGTCTTAAAATTTCTGAAAACAAATTCTGTACTCAAAATCTTTTCTATATATTTAATTGTAAAGTTCCGTCGAAAGTATCAAAAGGTTTGAAGTATTTATTTAATAGAAATCTTAAAATATGTTTTTTTAACTATTATTTTTAAACAAGATTATTCATGGATTTTTATCAAAAAAAGGAAGTTCCTTGTTGGACACTTATATCCTTCATAAATGATAAAACTTCCCAACTATTACATTCTTTCATTTTGGAACCAAATCGAGTAAAGAGAAAAAGTTATTTTGAGCTAAAGATGTTGACTGTCGTTGCTCTTTTTTAATTTTCATCAGTTAATCGTAGTTTTTTGGACCTTTAGCGGATTTTTTTTTTTTTTTTTGTGAAAGTAAGATTGTTAAAATTTTTTAATTTTTCAGTTTATGAGAACGTTGACTTTTTGAAAGGGTAAAAGTGAGTAATATTAAAAATATCTGTATAGATTTATATAATGAAATTAGCTACTTATTACTATCAGTTATACGGAATACTTATACCTGTGTATATTAATTTATATTAAATATGTTATATATTGTAATATTAGTTGTATGTGATATATATAATATTAGTTGAATTTCAAAAACACGTAAGCTTACAAAAAAAGAAAAATTCTAAATAATTGATTCTTAAAAATCTTACGTATTTTCTTATTATTATAAAATCTTCTTATAAAAAATTCAGAACTTCTAACATATTATTTATTACGTATATAATACACGTGAAGGAAATTTTCACATAATTATGAAAAACAAAATTCTTTTTAGATTAAAGGTGATGCTATGTTCTAAATATTAATCGTAAGACTAATATTATCCAAAGCGGAATTTTCACTACAAACCGTTTGCAAAAATATGCTGACAAAGTGATAAAACGGTTGCCAATATAGAGTTCAAGAGGGAATTTTGGGATCAACTGAAAGTATTTTATTTTTCCTTATTCAGAATCGTTAGTAGTCTCGTTTTTGGCGAGCGTAAAAAGAAAACACCTCGTATTTGTTTCTAATTATCAAATATTAACGAATTACCTCCATTAAAATCCAGTAAAGTTATTTTACTATTATATAATAGCTTATATCTTTATTGTTAATAATACATTATGACGTTAAATAATATATAAAGGTTAGGCAAAGTGAATAAGTATAATAAATAATATGAGCTAATAGAATAACGTCCCATTCATACTTTTTATTAAATGATCATTCATTTGTGAATATTTGATGCGTGGATGAATCTACAAAGCTAGTCATTAAAATAGGTACTAATAAAATTATATTATACATAATATTATCATATAATACATTGCAATATGTATTATAATATATATACAAAAATATATCATCGTTTATTGTTATACTGTAATAACCTATAACTAAACAATATTATATATAACAGATCACGCCTATTGTGGGATGTACTGTCTCATAATTATTGATGCTTGATTCAAATGTATAAATAATTAATTTTCATATAAAACTTTTTTTTTTAAATTTATATAACTTTTTTCAAAATTAATACGATCAAATATACTACTTGTCATTTTATTTTTTATATTTATTATAATAAATTTTATATTTAATTGCGAAATTTTTATTGTGCGTAAGTTTTTTACATTGAACTTTAAAGTATCGAATTTTATAAGAATGAAAGATTATTACGTGCACGTAAATATTTACTTCTAATCACCAACCAGTAAAATCAACTCAATATGAATTAATCGAAGAAGTGGTATTAATTATTGCACTTTAATTAACCCGAACCGGGTTAATAATGAATAAATTTTAATTAATTTCAGAAACGAATATAGAATGTAAAATAGTTAAGAAAATATGAAAATTGGGTGTTTTTTAGAACATTTTGATTTTTTTATCCAAAAAATTAATCTTCTCATTTTTATATTTACTTTCATCATTTTTTTTTCTAGATTAAGTAGATAAGAATGCACTAGAAATTCTATAAAACTGTAAAAGGAAAAATTAAAAGCATTTTGATCTCTCTACGATCAATAAGACAGATGATATTAAATTAAGCGGGCTACGTTATAAAATTAATTTTACTTTCCCGACAATTAAAGCTAGAATAGCTTTATTAAAGGGAAAGTACAGTTATATCAAAAATTGGATATCGCTTTTTTTTCTTTACAAATCTTTACGCTTTAGGTTACAGCTAGTTCATTTAGCCGAAAAATCGTATGTATGTTTTACGTATCTGTGTCGCACTGCTTTTGGTCTACACCTCACGATTTACCAATTCGATTTTCTTCAAATTTTACTCAAATATTTCTATATATGAAGCAATGATCTTAATATTTTTTCATTGTTTGTTAACAGGAATATTACTAAAACCAATCTCGTTTTTTCTTCAGAGGCAATTTAGAGAAGACTTTGTTAAAGCAAATTTTTTATCTACATTGCAAGTATCCAATCCAAAAAAACTGTTTTTTAAATCAATTCATTTCTTAAAATAGAATTATATATATATATATATATATATATGTTTTTGTACATTTTTTTTACAACTATTCGGTTAAAATATTATTCAAAAGTTTTTTGGAAGTTTATTCGAGATGTGAAGCAAAAACTGTTTCTGTCTCACATAATTTGTCTCTGGAAATAATGTTGAATATTTCCAGATCGACTTAAAATTGTCAATTTTCTATGACTACTATTCAAAGACGAAAATTTTACATAGCGAAAACTAACTCTCTCCTTTTTGAA